>JASCZW010009249.1:0-43988 GCA_034211315.2 Aedes japonicus
ATAATTTTCTTACATACTGGCTTCAAAACGCTGGTCTTATGTCCCATAAGAGCCACACACGTCATATTATGACAAACTGCTTCTATCGGTAAGGGTGAGCGACCGGCACGAATAATTGCAACCTTTTTAACGCTAATAATAGCCACACAGAATTTCCCTGACATTACAATGCATCACTTGGTTTAACGTAGTCTACGTCAACCGGTCGTGTCTTGTACACAACCCCACTGGTTTTTTATAAATCATTTTTGCTAAAAATTTCCACTGTTCCTTTAACAACTATATAACGGGGACTCCCTGGGGGGTAGCCTAAGGCAGTCGAAGGATTTGTTGACTGGACAAGGGTTCGTGGAGTCGCCAGTCCCTTGTCATGCGAAGACACGCGGCCTTCTGGCCGTAGTCTTCCGAAGGTCCTCACTGAGATCGGCTGACCCTGCTATAAGAAGCCATCACGTAGGCTATTCTCTCAGAACAACCGGTGGAGTATAGTCCTGCAGCCATAGGTTATCCTTGCACTGATGGTGGGTTCTTATCACACATCACACATCATATCTCCCATGCGTGGAGTAACGATCTTTGATGAAGTTTATCAGAAGCAGATAATTTCTCATCCAATCCATTAAATCATACTGGTGGGGATCAGTATTTGCACCACTCACCGTCGTTCCTTTCCGAGACCTATAAGTATAGTAAGACGAGAAGAACAAATGTGTGAAATAGGCGGTGCATGCTAAAAATAAACCCAACAGCGGGAGATAATTTCTCACCCGTGTTAGGCAGTATTGGGAGAGGAACAAATCGCTAGAACCAGATAAAAGCAATAGGTAGTATAAGTGCCCGATCGGTTGCATAACCTTTTACCAGTCAAGGGGGTATCCTCCTCCTTGCCTACCATGCATGGGGTAGTTTGGTAAAGGGTTATGTTATGTGTCTGATTCGGATATTACCGTTCAATGCCCTCAGCTCGTTTTCAAACTTGTATCTGTCAATTTCAAAGCCTGCCGTTGCCTTATACGGAACTATCAAATACACTCTCTCTTCACTTCCATTCGTTCTAGCAATAAATTACCATCCACTCCTAGAGCTTCGCATGGAAATGAGAAATTATCTGCTTCTGACAAACTTTTTCTATAAACCTTATTTGTGAAGATTTCTAAGTGTATTCATTATGTTCTTGTATTAGCAGCTCAGTACTCTTTGATCAGATTTCCTATAACTGCGTGTCAATCATAATCTAAAAATTATGGACAGATTTGTAGCTGAGAATATTAACTAATTTGTGGTACATTTGTTTTAAATTTTAAATATTTGTAATACGGGATACTTCAATAGAGCTGAAGAAAGGCAGTTTCAAAATTTTGTTCTGAACCCTTAACAGTGTATTTTTCCTGGCAGTGCACCAGCTTGACAGTATATGAACAGTTTTTGTTATTTAAATATCAGTCACCAAGTTTGGTCCTAATGCAAAGTTTGGATTCCTGTTTATAAGAAGATATAAATATTCTAAAATAAAAGTGATCTTTATAACTTATTTTTTATGAATAACACGGGTCGACAAAGATTTTAAGACCCAGTTGTTGGTCACAGCGAGGGCGAAACGAAATTCCACGAACTTCACTCACAATCCAGTTAATTTATTGATGAATAAAGTGACAAAATTCCTGTTAAGCTTTAGTCTAAGTAAGAGTACATATAATTTGAAGACTTACATTAGTGATTCTCGCTGGCACAAATTGACCTTAACAGCCACCAAACTCTTTAATATGTTATCCCTTTACGGTAACAGTTCAACAATCCTGACGCCGTTTTGTTTAACTGTCGAAATCTATGTTTAATACAGGAAAGAACATTTAAATATCGTTTATGCCCTAGTGCCTAATGTAGAATGTACGTAGTACGAAACTTTATGGCAATTTTATTTAATTTTTGTATTCTTACCTCCTGGCTCTCGCGCCTTAAGCTTAGTTATTATCCTCACAACTAGTTACTTCGAGAACTATTCCACAACTAGTTACTTAAAGGTTTAAGCAGATTTAAGATTAGTTTTTAAGGTAATTTTAGTGAATTCACTCGTAACCGTTTTATGTATTTTCTCGCGATTGTTTGCGTTTGGTTTTGTGGCCGCCTTGGCCTATTGTCAAACGGCAATCCCTCGTATAGACGGCGGGTGTGGTTGGTCTCAGTGGTGTAGTTTGTCAGCGAGTTCAGTAGTTATATTTCGATGGGGCGCAAGAAACACCAGTGCTCCATGCCAGTTTCCGTTAGCTTGAGTACCAAAACCACCGATTATCGTATTTTTTTCACAAATTGGCATCATCAATTTTGATACATTTTGAGAATCACTCTAATAACTGCCTCAGCTTAGAATGTAAATGCTCCAAAAGCATTTTTTTTACATTTCTAAGACTTTTTCAAACAACTGAAGAAAGTGTGTCGATCCAACTACACCAGAAAAAGTTATGACCGTTGAAACACAGAGACAGACGTTCATCTTCGATCTGCTACTTGTGAAAATTTTTAAACCGACATTTCAAATGTATGTAGTTATGTTCCTGGTAGGCGGCGCTGCAGTTGTGCGAGAACTGTCATGCTAATGTTTATTAATACAAAGCCTAGCACATAACCTGAAAAGTTACAGTAAAACCTCCAACATGCGCGAATTCCCTTTATGGTTGCCTCAAATGATATGTTGTTTCATCAGAAAATATCTCGTGATCCTTTAAATATACGAAGTTACTTCCTTCAGCAAAGTTGTTCAGGGCGGTAGACTTCAGAATTATCTCACTATGCGGCGCTAGTGTGCATGTAAACTTACTTTATAACCTGAATCTCGAGATCCTTGGCATACGAAAGTAGATAATTGAGAGGTGGTATGTGCTCTCAAAAACGCGGATCAATACAGGTAATTGTTATCCACTGAATTATATGAATTATATTATATTATCACATCACTTATCAAGGTGAATTCTGATCCATCGAGCCCTACCCTACCTACATAGAAAAACCTCCTTCCTATGACCTTTGTGGGGATGTAGAAGTAAACACGGTTCCTAAACAGCAAAGGTCACACTAACTTTCCTTCCCAATTCCTACCTGAAATGGCCGGCGCCGTTATTGATTATTAAAGAAATTGAGTCACTGAAACGTGCAAACTGAATTGTGCAAATTCACTGATTCTGATCAATCACGGAGTGGCAACCATTGATACGTGCAGTCAGTCAAGCTAAGCTAAGCTAAGCTAAGCTGAATCTCGAGATCCTTGACATATAGCAAGTTGGTGAAGATAAATTGCATGTGGTCAAAATACGATACTCGGTGGTTTTGGGACCCAAGCTAACAGAAACTGGCATGGAGCTCTGGGTCTCAAGACTTTTTTCGGATTTTATCACCAAGTGTTATCAGTCCAAGATATTGACTTGACCATGAAATTTAAACTCTATTCTGAGAAAGTATCCCAAGGAGCACTGCCAAAACCATTCAGCATTATTGATTTTTATGAAAGTTTTATAAAAGCCACTCGAAATTAACTTGGTTTTATTATGGCACCAAGAGGTGCCAATAGCTTTCATATTTTAGTCAGGTTTATGAGAACCTAGACAGCTTGTTTTCTCAAATCCCTTCTACTCCTTGCTGATCATTTATTTTCACTGTATGAACTTGTTAAAAATATAGCAGTTCGTTTAGAGATGCGATAATTGCTACTTAGTGCCGTAATCGTGATAACTTTCCTTTGATAAATATTCCTAAAAACTGCTCAAGAGCTTGTTTTTTTTCTAAATTAATCAATCATATTACTGATTCTCCCTTGGAAGCTATTGCCTTTGATGAAACCGACAAAGTTGGAGATGAAGTCTGATGCTCAATGTTTGCTTCTGCAGAAACAGGTATGGGAATGTCCTCCCCACTAAGGCTTGCTTCATTTAGAATGGGAACAAACTTTTGCTCATATTGTGGCGCTCCTGGTGGACGGATTTGGAAGTTCTTGGCGCCCACGTGTCGGGAATTTTGTCAGCTTTACGTATGTATTTGACATTCCGCAAATCGACTGTACCTTGTAAACAATCAACATGGAAGCCGAAAGAAGGGGAAAAATTGTGCACAGTTATTTGGAAAATTCACTGTGGTCTGCATCTAGGCTAGCTAAACAGCTGAAATTGCCCAGAAATACCGTATGGCGCGTTATCAAACGGTATAAGGAAACATTGGCGACGATTGGGAAGCCTCAAGCCAATCGTCGGAGTGGAACTGTCGACCGGAAACTGCGTGGTAAGATTTTGAAGACGATTAGGAGGAATCCCAATCTGTCGGACCGTGATTTGGCCAGAAAATTCGGTGCTGCCCATAGTACCGTGAGGAGAACTCGACTCCGGGAAGCAATCAAGTTGTATCGAGCTAGCAAACAGCCAAATCGGACCATAACACAGAATAGTGTGGCCAAAATCCGTGCTCGGAAGCTATAATGCTGACCAAGTTCGACAGGTGTCTTCTGATGGACGATGAAACCTATGTCAAGGCTGACTTCGGGCAAATCCCAGGTCAAAAATTTTACTTGGCAACGGCTCGGGGGGATGTTTCAGCCAAATTTAAATTTGTTTTTGCCGACAAATTTGCACGAAAATTCATGATTTGGCAGGACATTTGCAGCTGTGGCAAAAAAACGAAAGTTTTCGTTACAAATAAGACAATGCCGTCAGAACTATACCAAATAGAGTGTCTCCAAAAACTAATTTTGCCGTTCCTTCAATCACACGATCATTCCGTAATGTTTTGGCCAGATTTGGCAAGCTGTCATTACAGCAAAGTCGTTCAAGAATTGTATGCAGAGAAAGGGGTCCAGGTTGTTCCGAAAAACCTTAACCCACCCAACTGCCCCAGTCCCGCCCTATTGAGAAATACTAGGCATTCATGAAGAGGAGACTCAAGGCAAAGGGAAAGGTTGTCAAAGACATCAATCAGATGAAGACCTGGTGGAATAAGATAGCTAAAACGATGGACGAAGAAGGTGAGCGCCGCCTGATGAGCCGTGTTACAGGAAAAATTCGAGAATTTCTTTGAAACCGCGACAAATAATTTTATCCGTATTTTTTCTTAAAAATATGAAGAAAACGCTACATTTGTATAAAAAAAGATCTTGAATTCAATAATAAATAACTGAAATACAGGCAATTGTTTTTGTTCCAATTCTATCTGAAGCAAGCTTTAGTAAAGTAAACGTTAAGGGACGTTTCGTACATAATTTCATTGTATTCGTTCCACAATTCATGCATCTGGAACGTAGCTTATCTAAATAACTCTGATTAATTTAACGCAAATGAGCGCGTTGGGCATCGGAGTATTCTACCTTCTCTGTGATCGACGGTATTGTAGTGTCTTTGAAAAACTTTTCGATGTAGCAGGGCACTGCACTCTTGAAGAATGATGAAGCCTTTTCTTCGTAATCGTCTCAGGCATTGATGAACCACTTGCTAATATTTGAGGTGAACTAATGATTGGTTTGTATCCATACTTTAATAAACTCTCTACCTAGCAGCTACCTTGAACAAAATTAACAAACCACATACAGGATGTCCGAATATTATCCGTACAGCAAAATTGTGATAGAACTATCTCTTATTGTTGGATTAAAAATCAATATGTATTGTTTGTTATAGCAATATGTTTGCAAATTACAAGTTTTATTTGTTCGTTTCTAAATTGTCGCCTCGTGCTGACATGCATGCCTTCAAACGTTTCAAGAAGTTATCCACGGTGACCGCGAGTTCTTTCACAGACATTTGTTCCCAAACCTTTAAAAGAGATAATTTGAGATGTTCTAGTGATTTATGTGGTGAACTTCAAGCTCTTGGCTCCAGGCTGGATATCGAATAGTCCATTGGATTCAAATCCGGTGAGTTAGAGGCCATTCATCTTTCGTTAAACAGCTTGGGAAAATGCGTTTGCAAAGACTAATAGTCTTTTTTCCTCCAAAAACCGGTGCCCAGTCTTGTTGAAAAATCTATTCATTTTTGCCGAAATGCTGCGATGTCCAAGAAGCCACTGTGTCGGTAAGTAGCTTCTTATATACCGCTAGATTCACTTCCACCCCCTTATCGATGAAGGTCAAAGAGGTATTGCCGGAATGAGTAATTTCAGCGCAAACCATGACAGAAGCGGGATGATGACTCCTTTAAATACTGCCACGATTGTTGGAAGCAGCAGGAAGCAACTGCTGATAATTTTGGTGTTTGTGACGCTGCTCGATTGTGAAAACATTTTCATCGGTGAACTAACCGATAGCGGCTCACGGATAAGCGGGTCAGGAGAACCTTAGCTTTGCTTAACCGGTTTGCTGTCATGGTGTCATTCATGTAGGGATTCTTGCACAGTTTATATGACTGAAGCTTCAAATCGTGGAGCCATAGTTGTCCAATGGAAATTTTCAATGATTTGGCCAACATTCGGATAGAAATCGAAGAATTTCGCTTGATTCGTCGGATGATCTCGCACATTTGTGGAGTCCGAAAGATCATCTAGCGTTCCAAGCTGTTGGTATCGTTTTATTGCGTCCCTCACTGTAGATTTTGCCATATTCAGGGTCTTTGCAATCACTGAAACCGTTTTTCCTTTTGTAAAAAGTGCAATCGTGCATCTTATTAGGCTTAATTTTGTATTAATTAGAAATCACAACTACTAACAACCCATTTAACTGCGTATAAAGACTATGGGTCAAGATGTTAAACCATGTAGGTATGCTTAGTTTAATCCACTTGATTGTGTTGAGGCATGCCGAAAAAGTCTGTATTCGATGTCCCAGAGCACCAACGGAAGCAGCATCTCTCGAAATTTTCCAAGAATGGTTTTCATGATTTTCATGGTTTGGATGCGATTAGTATGTTCGGGATGCAATGTTTTCTATTCGTGAATATCTATAAAAACGTCTTCTTCCGTCCGGTCGCACTACTCAAACCAGCTACTGAAATGGTATAACGATAATACGGTCAACTTCCAATGACCTTAATCCTCCAAACAGCCAAGTAGGGAAATCAATATTGAGCTAAATATTATGAAGCAGGCGTTAGGCAAACATTCTGAGACAGCTAAATCAGACCAATAATTTAAGAAATTATGGACCAATTTACATAAATTAGTCCGTTCTATAAAGCCTGTCCTTGTTAAATTTCGGACACTTTATTTCAACGTAGATTTTGATTTATTTCACAGATCGCTGAAACGTTTCACTGAAATGACAGCTGAAACTCTTATTTTGCTCCTCCTTATTTCGTGGTACAACATGTATACATTCTTGATACATTCAATAAAATGGGGTCGAGTCAAGTAGAAGTGCGCAAACAGTGATCACTTGCCAATAAAAATTTCGGTTGCCACCGGATTCAATCCATCGGAATCCATCAACGTTGCATATGATCTTACCCGTTACATCGATTGGACAAAGTTCAGGGCAGTAGATGAAGCCGTAATAACGGTAGAAAGGCTTCCACCACTGGAGGAATACAACTTCCTCTCCAACCTAATCTTAGACAGCGCGCTTCAAGCTCAAACTCGACCAGTTCCAGGAACGCCATTTCGCAGGAAACCTCCTTCTCCATGTTGGGATCAGCAATGCACCGAGGTTTACCGTAGAAAGTCCGACGAGTTCAAAGTTTTCCGTAAATGTGGAACACCTGCGCACTTCGAAGTATCCAGGGCTCTCGAACGCGAACTTAAGAGCCTCATCAATGCCAAGAAACGCGGAACTATCGCGCGAGACGTCGATGAGTACTCTTTGGAACACGACGTGAAGATTACGTAACCGAACTACGAACAACGAGAGCGAGGAGTACTCGGACCAATGGATCCTCAAATTCGTGCGAAAAGTTTGTCCAGATTCTGTGCCGGCATGAATCATTCCTCGCAAAACCGAGAATCCGATAGATGAGATCAGCCAACCTCAATGGTAGAACTCTCTCTCGCGCTCTTTCTGTGTGGTAATACGGTTCCAGGAACTGATAGAATCAAGCTCAACTTGCTTAAGAACCTCCCAGACGTCGCGAAGAGGCGCATGTTGAACTTGTTTAATCAGTTTCTGGAGCTCAACAATGTACCGGATGATTGGAGGCGGGTGAGAGTTATTGCCAGTCAAAAACCTGGTAAACCCGCGTCCGACCACAACTCCTATTGACCCATCGCGATGTTATCTTGTATTCGAAAGTTGTTGGAGAAAATGATCCTTTTCCGTCTGGACAAATGGGTTGAGACGAACAACCTGCTTTTAGATACTCAATATGGTTTCCGCAGAGGTAGGGGAATGAACGACTTTCTCGCGTTACTTTCCACAGATATTCAGTTAGCTTTTGCTAAAAAAGAGCAAATGGCTTCTGTATTCTTGGACATAAAGGGGGCTTTTGATTCAGTATCTGTTGAAGTTCTTTCAGATAAACTCCACGCTTGTGGCTTTTCACCATTAATGAATAATTTTTTGTACAATTTGCTGTCAGAGAAACATATGAGCTTCTCTCATGGAACCTCTACAGCTTCCCGATTAAGCTACATGGGGCTCCCCCAGGGATCCTGCTTAAGTCCCCTTTTGTATAATGTTTATGTCAAAGACATTGACTGTACGTTGAGACAACTTGCAGATGACGGCGTAGTGTCTGTCACGGGACCCAATGGGGTCGATCTGCAAGGACCCTTACAGCATACCTTATATAATTTGTCTACTTGGGCTCTAGAGATAGGTATCGAATTCTCTACGGAGAAAACTGAGTTGGTAGTTTTCTCTAGGAATCATAACCCTGCACTACCGAAGCTTCAAATTAAGAGTATGCCGATAACTCATTCTATGTCATTTAAATATCTTGGGGTCTGGTTCGATTCAAAATGCACCTGGAGATCCTACATTGAGTATTTGAAGTGAAAGTGCCAGCAGTGGATTAACTTTCTTCGAACAATTACCGGGACCTGGTGGGGAGCACATCATCAAGATCTTCTAACGCTGTACCAGACAACGATTTTGTCGGTTATGGAATACGGTAGTATTTGTTTTCAGCCACTGGAACAGATTCAGTATCAGTGTCTTCGTATCGTGTTAGGTTGCATGCACTCGACTCACACCATGAGTCTTGAAGTGCTGGCTGGCATGTTGCCACTCTTGGATCGGTTTACTGAGTTATCTCTCCGGCTCCTCACCAGGTGTGAAGTTATGAACCCTCAGATAATCGAAAACTTTGAGATGCTTCTCAAGTTGAATCCTCAAACTTGCTTCATGACCTTGTACCATTTGAACATATCACAGGATCAGCCCTTCGCCGAACATTTCCAATCGTGTTTGCTTCTCCGACTTCAACAATTCGGTTCATTTTGATTTATTCATGAAACAGGGCCTTCATGGAAGTCCAGAGCATCATCGTCCTATGATTGCTCCGGTTATATTTGCTGCACAGTTTGGCCAAGTTGATTCCACTAAATCTTTCTTCATTGACGGATCATTGATAAAGGAGTCATCAGGCTTTGGTATAAATATTTAATGGAATGTATAGCGCCAATCGTAAACTGCAAGCTTCTTGTTCCGTATGTGTCGTTGAATTAGCGGCAAAACACTTTGCGCTAGAAATCGTTGGCTCACTAACACCGGATCAGTACTTCATTTTCACGGATAGTCCCAGTTCTATAGAAGCTATTCGCTCCCTGAGGCGGTAAAGCACTCCTCGTATTTTCCCATGAAAATACAGGAGCTTCTAAGTGCTTTATCTTCGCGTTATTTTATCATCACCTTTGTATGGATCCCATCTCATTGTTCAATTCCGGGCAATGAGAAAGCGGACTCGCTTGCAAAGATGGGCGCTATGGAAGGCGATATTTATGATCGACAAATCGCCTTCATCGATTTTTTTCCTATTTTTCGTCAACAGTCACTCGTCAGCTGGCAGTATAAATGGAGTAAAGGAGGTTTTGGGCAATGGCAACATTGTATCATCCCAAAGGTGTCCAAGAAATCTTGGTTTAGGGGGATGGATGTGGGTCGAAACTTCATTCGTGCCATGTCTCGCCTCATGTCCAATCATTATTCTTTGAACGCTCATTTATACCGGGTTGGGCTGAGCGACAGCAATCTCTGTGAATGTGGACAAGGCTATCAGGACGCAGATCACGTTATTTGGTCTTGTGCTGAGCATCTTGGAGTCAGATCGGAGCTCTATTATTCCCTTCGGGCTCGAGGTAGACAACCCAATGTGCCATTTTGAGATATTTTGGCTGTACGTGATTTGGAGCACATTAAATTTATTAATGTGTTTTTGACTAAAAATATGAACACTTGGCTCTGTAAAGTTCATTCAATTGAGCTTGTACAAATAAATGATTAATAAAAAAAACAAATCTTAATTGACTATAGATGTAGATATAACACTATTATTGTGAAATAAACAAACAGATTTGTTGAATAAAGTGTATATTTTTTTTGCTACTATTATTTTGGTGTACAGAATTTAACGTGGACAGGCTTTGATTGTACAAAATCTTTTAGAGATTTTTTAAAAACAAGGACATTTGGATTTGAAGCACAATCAGGGAACATGGGAAATCCTAGCAAAGATGTTTTATTTAATATTCCGAATATTGATTAAATGAGGAGTTTTTGGCAAATCACTAAGCGTGTTGCAATACTGGACAACGTAAACCTTTGTTAGAAAGAAAATGAAAGTCGTTAAACGAGATTTGGCAAAAAAGAGACGGTATGAGAATGATAATAATAATTCTTAGCCCGCAAATCTAATGGTACGAATGGAATGCAGAATATATTTGGAAGTCACCTGCTATAGAATCTTTCCCATTTTTATCCAATTCTGATTGTATAAGAAGAATGAAGTGCGGATTGCTCTTAGTGCGACAAGAAGTAGATCACAAACCCTTTTTCTCAGTTTTTTATTCCGATCTCTTGTAATGATTCAATTAATGATAATGGATTCTTAATTCTCATGGCCTGCTGGGAAGTTGGGATGAAGATTCACCGAAACAATATATTTGTGTTGGTAACTGATCTCTAAGTTCAGTCACAACATAATAGAATTCTGCCCAACCTCTTGAGCCTTCATTATGAAAATGCTAACATACAGATTAGATCCCATATCCCACTCGAAAAAAAGGACACCACTTCCTACATGTTCCTCACAAAACAGTTTGCCCCCCCAGGATATTATCACATCCCATCAAATGACACAACAGTCTTGTCCATTTCGTCAAACCACCAACCCTTGACGTAATCTCTGTCTCGGGATTAAACTCATTTTGTAGTCATCTCGAAGCTGAAAAAAAGGCTCCAACTACAGAAGTCCTTCAAATAGTGCGACTGTTTTTTGATAAATCGATCCAACTTTTTCGCTTTTAATTGATCCATATCACATACATAACCAGTTCCAGCTACTTCATAGTGGATACCGAGGAAATTGACGCTTGGTGGATTTTCCCACCCACCGTGCTTCTCGGAGGGTTCCTTTACAAGTAGAAGCACAATGAGCTGGCATTAAAAGACAATGAAAATGAGTATCATAAAGCAATTATAATATCAACTCTGCTCGGATGCCTTCGGGTGGAGAGCACGTCCCAACGAGCTTTCTGGCTCGGATCGTTCACACGACGATGCCCCGAATGACTTCGGTTGAACATGGGTAAAACAGGCGTTCATTTTAGCTCAATCATCTCTCGACTCCCACCAGACGGAACAGCAAAAAGCAAGATCGTGAAAATCTCTCCTTGATGTTGCCGACATCACCGTAGTTGCTGGCAGTTGCTTTGAAGCAGAAGCAAAATTAAGCATACACACGCAAAAAATAATAATAACAGAAACCTCAATCTGGTTAAGGAATTTAAAATATTCCTACAAGTTCATATAATAAGCATAGTGTTTTGCCGGGTAAGAAGTTCGAAATCAAGCTACAGTCTCTCTCATTCACACTCACTAGCGAGGGGATGCTGCATGTCTTGCTTCATCGTACTCTGAACTGTGATTTGGGACTCAAATGGCTAGCATCTGCCCCCGTCCAGTGAGTAACTTTGATATCCTTTTTCGGTTTTCGTTTTTTTTTCTCAGCTACTTGCTTGCTGACTATATGAACTTTTGAGGACTCATCTTCGACGACGACGACGACGAAGTTGACTGGGTTGATCATCAGGGACGAAGCAACAAAAATTGAGATTAATAATGAAAGATGTTCAACTATCCACACTTCCACCCTGGTCGAATTCATGCCCGGCATCGGTTTCCAAATATTCTTTCTGTTATTCAGACTAGATGAACATGTTAAGCAGAAAAACTGTTCAAACATGAAGAAAAAATCGTTCACCCTTTACCAGCAACACGCCCTCAACATAACCGCAACCACCCCCCCAAACTCCGCCCCAAGCAAAACCATAACGATGTACGTCGGAACATTGTACACATTCAAACATGTACAAATTGTAGCGAAGAGGGAGAGGAAGCAAGAAGAACTTTGAAACATAAATTCATTGTGGTTTTTCTGGCACTCTTCACAGGCTCCACATGCGAGTATGAATGTGAGCCATTTTTTACTGTTTCATGTTGTTTTAGGAAAATCCTTTCACCCCGGGAGTTTGTGGTGGTTTAAGGCTAGAGGTGGTGGAGGCCCAAAATTAGATTAATAAGCGAGTGAGATTGAAAGTTTTTTTCTTTCTGTTCTATCTGTTGTGTGAGATATGGAACGGCAGGCCATAGACGGAATCAGGGTGTGAGGAATGCGCCCCGGAATCCGAGCTTGAAGCTTGAATTTTCCGTACACGTGGGTGATTTATAGCAGCGGGGAATTTATCGCAGATACTGTTCTTTGTCTTACGGCGACTAGATGAGTTGTTGTTGTCTTGTGTTTGCTTCAGCTTGAGGGGGCTGGGGGTTTGCTACAAAACAACCGGTAATACTGAGTATTTATAATAAATTGCGAATTTGGCGAATGCGAAGATGTGTGTAGAGATGTTTATTTTTTCTTTCATTCTCGTGAAATTGCTTCAAAGCGATCTTTACAATCTTTTACATGTTCAGGTGATTTAAACTTTAAAAACGCCAACCTTATTTCACTCCGGAGAGCAACGCTTTTGCAACATTGGTATTGGTTTTGTATTTAGTTGCATAGAACTGCAAAGGTAACTGAAAATATTAAAAAAAAAATATAGTTATCTAGTACATCTTTTCATAGCACTACACAATGTTCCAGAATGTTTTTCTTTATTGAATTTGAGGCAACTTTGCGGAAAAAAAGAGGCGTTAGTGGTCGCATATCATTTGCAAGGATGGACATATCTGATGGGCTCTCTTACATTTTTTATTTCGTTTCAAGATTTAATTTTTCTGTTAAAAAAAATTGTTTTTCATTAAACCTTAGAGTCTGCAAAATTGCTTCCACATTCAGTAAGGAGCTATTCATAAACAATGTAGACTTTCAAAGAGAGGGGGTTGGGGGGTAGTTGTTTGACCAAAGTCTACGCTCATTACAAAATTTCAAAAAAATGTATGGATAAAAGTCTATGAGGGGGGAGGGGGTTATCTGAGATTTTTAAAAACAGGCCCCAAGGTCCAAGTTTGTTTAAATTGTGTTGCTTCTACATCTTCGTTAAAAAATTGACAGATTTTTCAGCTGTTGAATACAATTTCCCTGCCATCTTTTTGTAAATACATGTATTATAAGCCATTATAAGCCCCCTATTATTTCCTGTAAAACATTGACAGCGATATCAGTTTTTTTCGAAGACGCCATAGCAAAAGCAAAGGTAATAGCATAGAGCCAGCCCAGATAACCAATTAGATGTTCCAAAGGGTCTTTACGGCAGTCTTAAGGATGTTCCGATCAAAATTTGGTCAAACAGTAATGTGTGTGAGTCGAACAAAGTTTTTATTAATAAATCAAATTCTTTTTCTTTTTCAAATTCAGTGAATACAGAATACAGGAGAAATATTCAGCTTAACTTCCTTTTTACCGAATGCGAATTGCCGAGTCTTTCGTTTAACACCTGCCATAAGATTTTGTACTGTCTCTTTGTCCACTTTATTCGCCGCACAACGCCAGTTTGCCTTAAACTATTTCCCGCTCACACCAGCTTTTTGAGTCTTCTAAAGGTTCCGCTTGACGATGGCCCAATATTGTTCGATTGGGAGGAGCTCTGACGTGTTGGGACAGTTCTTTTCCTTGGGCACCGCTTGAACGTTGTTGGCAGCATACCGCTCCATGGCCTGTTTCCCTAATGGTAAGGTGTCAAATCCGGCCAAAATACAACGGAAAAATTGTGTCGCTTCAGGAAAGGCAGTCAACGTTTTTGTAGGCACTCGCTCAGATAAATTTCCTGGTTAACGGTTTCGGTCGCAATGTAAACGTTGCTCTTCAAGTCACAGGTACAGATGGCCTGCTAAACCAGATATTTCTTCGCGAACTTTGACACTTTAATGTGCTTGATAATATTTGCCACCTTTCCCCGTCCCGTTGGTGTATAAAATTCCTGTGCAGGAATCTGTTTCAAGTCTGCCTTGACGTAAGTATAATCGTCCTGTACCACGCAATTAAAGTTCGTCAGCATCGATGTCTACCACTTTTGCGATCGTGCTTTGGCCGACGTGTTGTTTATCGTTGTGATTTGGAATCACCACTTTCTTGGAAGTCGACAGTCCAGCTCGTTTTTAAGCTCTATCCACGGTTGAAGGCGCCACTCCCAGCTTCTTTGTAACATCTCGGACGAAGAGGTTGGGAATCCGCTCGAAAAAGCGGGCAACTCTTTTTGTCGTCGCTGTGGCCTCCGGCTTTCGATTTCCCCCCGATCCAGCTTTCCTGGCTGTCGACAAACGTTCAACGAACACTTTAAATACGTTGGTTACAGTTGATTAAACCACATTCAACAATTTCACTGCTTGACGTGAGAGTAGTTGGGATTTTCGCCATGCACGTGCAAAATTTTGATGCGTTGCTTCGTTTCCATTGACGAAATTTTTATAACTGAAGTGCTAATTTCAAAATCAAAATAGAGACATGATGCTAAATGCACACATCTTCAAAATGAGGGGTGTGCAAAACTTTTTTATGCACGATGAGAGGAAATGCGTCAAGTTTAAGTCGACCAAATTTTGATCGAAACACCCTTCATCAAGTAATTAAGTGCATTGTTAAATGTAACAAAAATGCCACTTTTGGCCGAATATACAACTGATTTACTGGAATGCTACGATAATGCTTCATGTATGCTATGTTGCATTCCAAATGTTTATTACAGGCTACAAGCATATAAATAGCATTTGAAATCCTACTTTACAACAGATAGCATCCAAGATGCTGATATAATGCCAATACAAAGCTTGTAGCATCTAAAATGCAGATTTAGGGGTGATTTACTGCATATGCTAGTGCTTATTCGTTTCCTGGATGGCTCTGGCCGTTCAACGATCCTTGACGACCGAAAAAACCAGCCAAATTTGGAGTGCAAAACCGATGAAAAAGTGCTAAAGTCCATCTGTACTCTGAGCCAAAAAGTCGGTGCAACCGAACAAATCACAAAAAATACTCTCAGCTCGTGGTCATCGTCAGTAACAGTGCACAGTTATTGCAATCCATACAAAAGGTGGAAATATGGATAGAACATATCTGAGTTATGTGTCTCAAAGTAATTTTGTACCAGATGTAATTTTGTAGCAGATTTCAAATATGTATCTATGTATGTATGTATGTAAGATTTATAATGGCGCTGTAATAAATGAAAGAGAGCGAGAGAGGAGAGAGCCTCTCATTATTAGATTCGCCCTTTTGAAAAAAAAATCCTAGAAATGACAGAAATTTGGCGGGAACGAAATAAATCCGGTATATCGGCAACAATTGATTCGAGAAAATCTCGGCAGCCAGATCGTTTTGCGAGGCAGCTCGCATTCGTCAACTGTAGCATCTTTGCATATCGCCACATATACGAAAATCTATGGCAAGCGTTGATTTCATTCGCTAATTTCATCTGTGCGTAGAAAAGTTAAAAAAAAAAATAGTGCAAAAAGACCGAAGTACATATTCGGATTGTTTTGAGATTTCGACATATCACGGCTACCAAATTGAATGCAGTATCTTAATAATTGCACAAATATCTCAAAAATTATCAAAATCACGCTGAGCTTCACTTGAGTGATCGATCACGAATAATATGCTTTATTCAAAGTCTACTATTTTAATGCTCAAAGAGTAATTGGAAAGCAGCATCAGCTGTTCGACACCTGTCAAATGGCACAATGTCAGGTTGACTGTCAACGTCCTCTACGATCCATATCAAAGATAACTTGATCAGAACGAAAAATATATATAATGTATTGTAAATCTATCATTTTCGAAGTTTTCTTTTTTACCACAAATTTGTTCAACTTTCTCTTTTTGTTAATGTTCCTTAGGTGTAGTCGAACAGAAAAAACAAAAAGGCAACTTAAATCGGACGATCCGTTCTCGAGTTATGCGTGGTCCTACGTATGCCACTCTGTTTTATTTATATATATATATATATATATATATATATATATATATATATATATATATATATATATATATATATATATATATATATATATATATATATATATATATATATATATATATATATATATATATATATATATATATATATATATATATATATATATATATAGATAGATAGATAGATAGATTTATGAAAGTATGGATCAGGCTCAAAATTTGCTATAATTCTTTTACCAAGATTTAAAAACAAAATTCAGATGACCTCTGTTGCATATTCTGGAGAGAAATAAACTGCTGCAAAAATATGAATCTGAACAACGATGCTAAATTTTACCCAAACATGGTCAAACTCCTTGCACTTGCAAGAAGAAATTTGTTCGGAATCGTATTCAACACTTACAGCTACTAAAACACCGCCCTACCACATATTCGTATTCCCGATCATAGGATAACATTTTTAATTCACCTTGAGACGCGACTTTGGTCTTCAAAATACGAACACTGAATGACGCAGTTTTAAAGCTGTCCTCGTTTCGCCGTATTCTTTTCTTCTGATTTTTGGCGCTGTTTTGTTGCGTTCCGCTCAAATTCATTAATCGGTCTTAATACGAGTCTCCTTTCTGAATTCCTTTTACCGAACTGAGATATTTCAAATTTAACTTTGCCGACTTAAATTGGATACGCTTGTTTACTAAATGTCATTCACTTTTATCGTCATCAGTCAGGCAATTATTTACATTCGATACTACGAGAGTGAATATTTTATGTTTTACACCTGCGAACCGGCAGCAGAGTTCGTAAGTAAAGCTTGCTTCAGATAGAATTGGAACAAAAACAATTGCCTGTATTTCAGTTATTTATTATTGAATTCAAGCTCTTTTTTTATACAAATGTAGCGTTTACTTCATACTTTTAAGAAAAAGTACGGATAAAATTATTCGTCACGGTTTCGAAGGAATTCTCGAATTTTTCCTGTAACACGGCTCATTAGGCGGCGCACAGCTTCTTCGTCCATCGTTTTAGCTATCTTATTCCACCAGGTCTTCATCTGGTTGATGTATTTGACAACATTTCCCTTTGCCTTGAGTCTCCTCTTCATGATTGCCCAGTATTTCTCAAAAGGGCGGAACTGGGGGCAGTTTGGTGGGTTAAGGTTTTTCGGAACAACCTGGACCCCTTTCTCTGCATACCATTCTTGAACGACTTTGCTGTAATGACAGCTTGCCAAATCTGGCCAAAACATTACGGGATGGTCGTGGGATCGAATGGACGGCAAAATTTGTTTTTGGAGACACTCTTTTTGGTATAGTTCCGACGTCATTGTCTTATTTGTAACGAAAACTTGCGTTTTTTTGCCACAGCTGTAAATGCCCTGCCAAATCATGAATTTTCGTGCAAATTTGTCGGCAAAAACAAATTTAAATTTGGCTGGAACATCCCCTCGAGCCGTTGCCAAGTAAAATTTTTGACATGGGATTTGCCCGAAGTCAGCCTTGACATAGGTTTAATCGTTCATCAGAAGACACCCGTCGAACTTGGTCAGCACCTGGTCGTATAGCTTTCGAGCACGGATTTTGGCCACACTATTCTGTTTTATGGTCCGATTTGGCTGTTTGATAGCTCGATATGACTTGATTCCTTCCCGGAGTCGAGTTCTCCTCTGCGGTACTGGGCAGGTGCACCGAATTTTTCGCCAACTCACGGTCCGACAGACTGGGATTGTTCGCATTGTTTACAACGTACAGCTCGACTGGCGTGAATGGCAATACGTTACAGTGAAGTTCTCGACAAATTTCTTCGGACACGTGGGCGCCAAGAACTTCCGGGGTCCGTCCACCAGAGCGCTACGTCAATATGAAAGCAAAGTTGTTCCAATTTAAATGAAGCAAGCCTTAAAACATAGCTTACATGCTATTTACGACACACATTTGTTAGATAAAACTTTATCACGATAAAACCTGAATAAATTAAAGCGACCTGCAAAGATTTCTTCGTGATTTGCAGATCCTTAAATCCAGTTTCAGATCCTTAAAACACATGATAGCTACACGCCTTTACTTGTTTCAGCACTTTTTATTCTATCCAAATTTGGACGGTAAATTAGTACCTGCTGGCTTTAATAAGTAAGATATGACTGCAGCCAATTCAACAGTCCAGGTTCCATTCCAGTTTTTTGCAATTTGAAAAGTAATAATGCTATGTCGGTCAAATGCTTCACTGAAGTCAGTGAAAAGGGATTCTACGTGCGTACCATGCCATTGTCCATTGCATTCAAAATAAAAGTTACAAATTCAAGAAGATTAGAAAAAGTTGAGCTACCTATACAAAATAGATTTGGCAGGAAATAATGGAATATTTCATGTAAATTTAAACCAGATAACGCCTGAATCTAGTTTATTGTATGAAAGACTGCCAACATTGTTGTATGGCGCATGAAAGATTGCAAACAGTTTCGTCGTTTACGCCTCCTTTGGCTTGGAATAAAACGAGGGAAAATTTCACGCGCTTGTTAAAATTAATAATTTTTTTCTGTGTTGCTGAAAAATATTTGCATTTACGAGAAGATTCAAATAGTTCTGGGATGTAAGCAGGGGTGCCATTATGCCAGATTTATCTTGCACTGCCAGACTTTTTATCGACAAAAAAACAAATCTTTATAATTACATCAATGATTCCTTGGGACGAAAAAGAGGCAATAGATCGAGGTACACTGAAACGTTTATCAAAAAATTTGAGAAAACTTATTGTTTCGGAGTAGTTCGAAATTCTTTTATTCTCTTGTTTTCGCTTGCCAAGAAAAAAATACACAGAGAAGAAGTATAACTAGGTTATCAAATTTAATCAAAACTGACTCGAACTCAGTACTTTGTTTGACCTCCTTTAGCAATGATGACTGCTTCCAGACGACGTGGCATACTTCCGACGAGATTTTGCAAATAACGCTCGTCAATTGACTCCCAGGTCTCCTGTAGAGCTTCAAAGAGCAGGGTTTTGTTGGTAACATGGGTATTGTCCATTCTTGCATCCAATATTGACCACAAACTCTCGATCGGATGACCATTCCAACACTTTGATACGTGATCCATGGAAAAATGTTTGAGTTTTACGAGCCGTATGTTTTGGGTCGTTGTCATGTTGAAAGAGGAAGTCATGCTCAAGCCCAACCTTCAGCAAGGAAACCTCCAGATTTTCGGAGAGGATGTTGATATACTTGTCGGCCGTCATAATTCCTTCAATGCGGACCAATTCTCCAACTCCTGGCCAAGCAAAGCACCCCCTACGTTGCCTCCACCGTGCTTTACTGTTTTTCTTACATTTTTGTCCAGAAGTTCATCGCCTGGTTTGATCCATACCCTCGGCCGTTTTTTGGTACCAAACAGCTCGAACTTGCTTTCGTCTATCCAAAGAACCGTTTCTCTGAAGGAAATGGGCTTATCCGCATACTTTCTCACAAATTCCGATCGTTTGATTCTATTACGCTTTCTGATGTGAGGACGTCGTACGGCAAACATGTTCTTAAGCCCTTCTTGTTCCACGACGAACAGTTCTTGCGGATATATTTAGGGACAAGCATTCTCTGATCACACGGCTTGTTAATTTCGGGTTACTTCTCGCTTCTCGTAGTATTCGAGCATCTTGTCTGACTGTTGTCAAACGATTTCTTCCTCGGCCACCTTTATCACTCACATTTCCCCGCTGTTGATATTTTTTTCTAAAGCTTATGAACCGCAGAAAAGCTGACTCCGAACTTTTTCGCGATTTTCCTGTATGAGAGACCAGTTTCACAATCTCTCACTTGCACTTGCAACGATATTTTCATGCTTTGGATGTACTTTAAACAACAAACTCGAAACTTTGCATCTATGACGCAAACACGATTACAAACGTTTGACACTTGCAATTGGTTACGTCCAGTATGAGTGGACAAGAGGAGAGTTTATCGATATGGTGTTGTCTGTAGTGAAAAAAAATAATGTCTCTGTGGTGTGTACTTAATTTTTGCCAGCTTAAATTGTTAAACATTTTCTAAGTACATCTATCACAGGTAAATGAAGCACGCCGTCCGCAAACTGACACATTTATTTAAATACATATGGAATATCGATAATTTTCTTCGAACAAACTCATGTTCTTTGTCAACATATAATCAATTTTCTAAAGGGTTTTACTGTGTGTACTTTTTTCTTGACAGTACTGTAGGAAAATAATGGCTTGAACAATGTTGCTTAAAATTATATTCTCTGCCAACTTGTCTTTGACATCATCCTTCTATTGTGTTTCGTTCAAAAGTTAGCCCTAGCGGCAAAGTTTGGAACTACAAAACTATCACCACAAGATGGACAACTTTTCTTAGGTACAACTTTATAGAAGCCACCATGATTAGGAAATGTAACCCTTAGGAGTTATTAATTTCGCCGTGAAAAAAACACTTTTCCGATCACTGTGCGACCATACCCAATGGGTTTTCGACCAAATTGAGGTTTTTTTAATAATCATTTATTTGTACAGGCTCAATCGAATCAACTTTACAGAGCCAAATTTTCATATTGTTATACATCATTTATCTTAAAACTAAAGTTAGGAGCATAAAGCCGATTACTCGCGGCCGCCTCAAGGTTAATAGGAATTACAAATTACGGATGGGAAAGAGGGTGGAAATTTAAAGTATGGTTTACATAACACATTAAATTTAAATTCTAAATTATCTAAACACATAACTATACAATTTATGGTTTTCTTTTGACTCAAGCAGATGTTATTTCTACATAACTTGTATTTACAGCAAGAACGTACCTCACCCTACGCAATAATTCACTCGTTGGTCAAATATTTCAGGAGATACATGTGCTTAAGGGGGTCCAGATTTTATCAAGTTTCCGCACTAATGTCATCATAAGTTCAGATATTCTGAACAGAACAGCTTTTCTCTGCCTATCAACCAATAAAGAAAAAAATATCTCGCGGAAATAAATGATTCGGAAAAATAAACAATATCATCCACCAGCAGCTCTAGCGCGCCGCAGTTGGAAAAACAAATTTCCGCAACGAAATGGTTCCCGATTTGATTCCTAATTGTTGCGCGAACAGCTTCATTAAACTTGTCCCCTATTCCAGCCGCCCCCATTTTCGTTGAGTCCGTATTCATCGTCACGCTCTCATCACCATCAGCAAAGCAAGAGAAACTTTTGATCATCACACTTTCGGCAGCAAGAAAATGGAATCGCTCTGCCTTCCTTCACCTCGAAGGCAGGAGTGAACTTCAGCGTTCAGTTATTAGCTGTTTTCAATTTTCGACAACAATCACACTGCCACCATCTCCATCTTCAGTGTCCTGGCGCTAATGTTGCTGGTTCATGCTGAGCAAAGGAGGGCGACGTCAGATTGGACGCCTTCTCGTTTGCCTGGCTCACGTATTTAGTCCAGGCAGCCAGCGCCAGCTTGAGCTTTTGTTGGAAGAACGCGGTTCTCCTCTTTACTTATTGTTGAGGGTTTTCCACAAATTGCAACATGCCTTGTGACGTAGCGTCACAAAATGAAACTTTTCCGGGCGTGTTGCCCGTAGTTTGACTCCCTGTAAAGTCACGGATGCTTCAGCGAAACTGCAACTGTTTGGCAAAATTACTTAAACTAGTCTTATTAATTGTTTGGCAGTGGATTTCTTCGAAAGCAACCGAGAGAACGGGTATTACGTAATTGGGAAAGTTTTCCTGTGGTTCGTGCGGAGGAGCATTGTTTGAACTGGGGAGTTTATGGGCGAAAGGATTTATGTAGACGTGGAACGTCGGAGGTAGGTCGGAGGGAAAACACTTGTTTGGATTGAGATATATCCTGAGTGGTTTTGTTTACTGTTGCAAGGCATTAAGCCAGCTGTCTCGATCATCATAGGGTGACCTTTTATTTATTGTTGGTTTGATATATCGGCGGTCATGGATAATTGAGCACATGAAATAAGCATGAGTCCAAACAAACTTGCAGTAAATTTTATAATCCGATGGATTATAACCTAACTCCTAGGATGGAAATGTGCAACAACGGCAAAATGTTAGTAGTACAAATCGCTTACAAAACATACTTCTTAGAATTTTGTTCTAAACACACAATGCCTGAAGTCAAGGCCTAAATTCAGCAAAAAATTATCACGTTAATGCTTCATGATTTTATTTTAATCCTTTGAAAACATTTACCCATCTATCAACTAAAAATAAGACCACTTCAACTATACCAACACTTACAGCCATCACTATTTCTCTTCTCTTCCTTCCACCTCAAAACAGCGCGTAGCATCCAACGAGAGCCAGGTGGTGCTAACCGGTTTGAATGCGATGTCATCCGGAAAGTACAGCTGCGAAGTGTCAGCGGAAGCGCCATCCTTCCACACGATGATCATTACGGGCGACTTGGAAGTATGCGGTAAGTGTGAAAACCACCAACACATGTACATTCACGCTTATCCTTTTTTTTTTGTTTAATTTATATCAATTCCACCCACCGCACATTTTCCACATTGAGACTCGTGGGTGTCATCCAAACGTTGACTGGCCCACCTCGACTCTGATGACTCTGATTATGGCACATCCGGTCACGGGTACGCTACTGGGTCAAAACCTCGACAACCTCAACCACCTGTCTGTCTGTTTGTTGTGAATTGGTGTGGTTTTCTACATTGGAGCATTCCTATATGAACAATTATGTGCGAAAATGACGCCCAGTCACATGCGTGAGAGAGCGAATAGCAGACATAACACAAAGATAATAATTTTAAATTTTAACCGAATAATTAACCCCGGAAACTGGTTCCATTATTTATCAATTTTGAAACCATCAGCTGAAACGGATTTCTCACTATTGTTGGTGCGGGAATTCACTGAACCCTGGTGTGGTTTTGACCCTCCGGCCTGACCTGAATGGTGTGAGGTCGAGAGCGAAAGTGTGAATCATGGTCCCCGTCAGGCCAGCCAGTGTCGGTTGCCATTTTGCAGTCTAGTAGCTACTAGCCCGAAACCACTGTGTGATTAAATTGACACAACCCAGCTCGGTGTTGGGCAGTCCGTAATTTGCTGATAGTTTTATGCAAAGGACAGGCTCATACGAGTAAATAAGTAGTGGAAAATGGAATCGATTGTTCTCAAACAAATAATCACTGCGAGCGGAAAACTTGAAATGTCACAGCATTAGGAGGCCCATTCGTGGGATACAATTTTTCAATTATGTTAAAGGCAAACTAATAAGGTATATCAGACGAAAAATATCCATTAACTTGCCATGTAAAAAACATTGAGCACAAGGGTGCCCAAAAATTTTGGTTTCTCTTCCACCCTGAACAACTGAATCAAATTTAACCTTCATTGGGTGTTAACGTTTTGTGATGAATTAGCCCTAGTAGCACATTTTTACCGTTCGGTTGAGATGACATAAATTTGACATGTTTTAGTAATAATCAAGTTACTGAAACTGATTATGACAGTAGTGCGCTACTTGGAAGGTGTTTCGGGTCATATTGACCCGGATTTCAAACTCAGATTGTGTAAAATTTGTAAGACCAAAAAATTTAAGTTTTGCAGAAAAATTGCTTAATAAAGGGTGTTTCGATCAAAATTTGGTCGATTTAAACTTGACGCATTTCCTTTCATCGTGCATTAAAACATTTTGCACACCCCTCATTTTTAAAATCTATGCGTAACATCATGCCTTTTTTAATTTTTTATTTTTTGATTAGCACTTCAGTAATCAAAATGTCGTCGAATGATTTGGTTCTATTTTGGCCGGATTTGGCATCTTGCCATTAGGGAAAAATGTCCAGAGCGGTATGCTGCCAACAATGTTCAAGGACAAGAACCCTCCCAACACGCCAGAGCTTCGCCCAATTGAACAATATTGGGCTATCGTCAAGCGGAACCTTAAGAAGACTTAAAAACCTGTCGTGAGCGAGAAACAGTTCAAGGCAAACTGGCGTTCTGCGGTGAATAAAGTGGGCGAGGAGACTGCACAAAATTTTATGGCAGGTGTTAAACGACCCGGCAATTCACATTCGGTAAAAAGAAAGCTTAGCTGAATATTTCTTCTGTATTCTGTATAAACTGAACTTGAAAAAGTTAAAGAATTTGACTTATTAATAAAAACTTTGATCGACTCACACACATTACTGACCAAATTTCGATGGAAACACCCTTTAGAGTCCCAATTTTCAGTTTATGGAGAGTGCTGTCATTTTTTAACCGACTCACAAGGAATCTGTGCCGGAGGAGAACAGGTTTTGCCACAATCCGTGAAGCAGCGACAGATTCAAATTATCATCGAAACATGCTTCTCGACGGCTCAAACTTCTTCTAGTCTACTTCTAGCCTTGAAATGAACCAATAACAGTTGCCGTTATTTACATACAAAATAGGATTGGGTGATCCTGGATTGGTCTTTGTAGTGGTTAGAATAAATATTGGAGCTGAAAGGGTGAATCAAAATAGTCGTGAAACTGAAAAAATGAGAAAATACAAAATATCACACAAATCTTATTTGTATAAAATAGAGAAATGAGACGGAAAAAATAGCAAGACAGTATGCACGGCCAGTCGTTTCAACTCAGTTTTGAGTCGTTTTTGTCTCGTCAAAAGTGGAGTCACTCAATTTTGAGTTAATGTTACTGGCATTGACAAGTCGACAAATCAAAAACATCCATCTGATTTGAGTCGATGTGTTTGATTTGTCGACTTGTCAATGCCAGTAACATTTACTCAAATTTGAGTGACTCCACTTTTGAGGAAAAGAGTCAAAAACTACTCAAAACTCAAATCGGTGGAAGCTGCAATGGTAGAATCGCAGACTGTCCAGGGATTTCCGAGGTTCTGTAAATCGTACTGCTCGAAGCTAATTCAGTAGTAATTAGATACCGCTTACGTACATCCCTTTAGATCACGCTGAACAAGAAGCACTTACACCAAACAACTTCCTTGTCTTCGGAACGAAAGACATAAACCAACATTCTCGGGATTTAGCGGGAAATGTTTCAACTATGAGGCACATCTGGAAACTGGTGTAGCACCTTATTGACACGTTCTGGAGTCGCTGGATTCTTGAATATCTGCCAACTCTAACTCGTTGTACCAAATGGTTCCAACCTGTGAAACCATTGAAACCCGGTGACCTGGTGGGGGTAGTCGATGACGGTAAGCGTAACGGATAGATTCGAGAACGGATCACGGATATTGTGAAGGCGAAGGACGGGCAAGTTCGGTGCGCCGAGGTGTACACGTCGAGAGGAACAAGCAGCAGACCCGCCAGTTGGCACTTTTGATGTCTGGGGATAAGTTGGCACTTTTGATGTCTGGGATAAGTCGACAGGACTGGCAGTGGAAATCTCTGGCGTACCGGAATTACACGGATGGGTGGTTGTTGGCAAACCCACTGGACAGTTGCCGCCGGCTACCAAATGAGTCCCTGTGACTTTCTTTAAATTTATGGTTGAACGTTTGTAGAGAAACATCAGTTTGAGAGATGATCGATAAACGGAAAGTAGGGTCGATTATTGAACAAAAGACAGTAATGAGTGCATTGAATCTTACAAAACAGAGTAAAAAAATAGTTTGCATTTTACGAAAAAGTATTGTTCGATCTTACACAGCACACGGCGTGCTTGCTGTTGTGTGAATAGCAGCAAGCACGCGTCCCCCAGGAGTGTGTATTGTTTACACCCATTTGACAGCGGCTAGCAGGCAAACAGCTTGATGCTATTATTGTAGCTCAAGTGGGCAGCGTGGAACATCACTGTCGGTGCCCCGTATTGTTATAATGCGGTGCGCACGACTCTATTTATCCGTACTTCGTGCCCCCTATAAAAGGGACACATCGATCCCACGCAACACAGCTCGTATTAAACAAGTTGAAAGAACTGCTAATTGACAAAAAAAGGATATAAATTTAGGTGTATAATACTTTATTTCGTACTTTTATATGACGCAAAAAGCGGAAAAAGTGAAGCCTTATAGAACATAAAATGGAAAAAAAATTATCTTCATACAAAAATAAAACACTCTCAAGCGTGGGACTTGAACACTAGCCATTGGCGTACCAGGTTTGTAGCTTCTTTGCTATGCCAACTCAGATTGTTGAGAAGTAAACTCTGAGTATCTATGATATGCTTCTTGTTGGCAGTGAAACCACAGTCTTGTACAACAAATTTGTCGTAATGAGAAAAAGAACACGTTTTGCAAAACATGGTTGGTGTAATGTTATTTCAACTTTATATAGAAGTGCCCATCAAATCTTGTCCTGTTTATGTTTTTTAAATGTATGGAACCATGTTTTCAAGAACAATAATAAAGTTTTAATCACTTGCAGCATTTGAAAAATTATTTTTAGCTCGACCGTTTTTCAGAGTGATACAGAATACGAGAAATACAAACCGCTTCAAACTTGACAAATTTTGCAATACGATCATCATACATTTATAATACAAATCATTCTGAAAAGATGTTTTGCGTGGAACTTGGGATGGATGTGATCGATGTCCAATATGTCCAATATCTCATACAAAATAAAACTCTATTTACATCAAATCGATAATCCAGATTTTATTGATAACTTTACCCATTATATTGCAATATAATACTGATCAACTACAGCATATGTTTTGGAATAACACCGCCTTTAACCTTCTTGACCAGCTCCAGACGTTTTTCGAAAACGTCACAGGCGGCACGCACGACTTCCTTCGGCATTTTGTCCCAAATTCGTTTGATTACGGTTTTGAATTGGTTCTTATTAGACGCCCTGTAGTCTTTTATCTTCGCCAGCATGTATGACCATACGAAATAATCCAAAGGATTCAGATCTGGTGTACTGGGAGGCCATTCATTCTTGTCCAAAAAGTCGGTCAAATTTGCTAGGCACCTGCCCTGAACGAGATTTGCAGTATACGATGGCGCTCCGTCCTGCTGAAATACATAGTGATCATCTCCAAACACCTCTTGTACATATGGCTTGACAACTTTCTCCAAAACTTCCGTTTTATAATGTCTGGCATTCACTTTAACGCCTTTTTCGATGAAAACCAGTGGTAATTTGCCTCGCTTGCAAATTCCTCCCCAAACCATCACTGACACAGCACTTTGGAACCGCGGAATATTCCTATCACACTCTGGAACAGTTCTCGAAGCGAGAGCCCACAATCTGTCGTTCTGGACATTGTGGGGTTGATGCAAGACGAATCACTTTTCGTCGGAAAAGATAAATTCTTACCCACCGTGCCGCGACAAAAGCAGACTTGCTCTTTCGAGTCGTTTCTGCTTGGAAGGTTCCGAAACTCCGTGAATCTTACGTTTCTTGAAATTTTGGAATCCAAGGTCATTTTGCAGTATATTGTGCATTGACGATCTCAAAACATTCAGATCTGCGGCCATTTTACGTACAGAGCGCTGTGATTTTCGTCTAATCCGTTCCCTGGCTACTTTAACAACTCGTGCAGTCCGCACCGTACAAGTACAACCGGATATCTTCCGGTCATCCAACGAGTAGGTGTCACGGTACCTTCGGATGGTTCGGTACCCAAAATCCCGCTTTACTCCGACGTTTTTCAAATTTCTGAAAATAGTGCCCGGCCTCTTTCAAAAAAAATTTTATCAGCCCAACACGAAACTCCGTCATCGCTGGTAAAAAATAAACACCGAATAAAAACAATCGGACATAACCTAAAAGCGTTTGTATAAACATAGTGCAAAACTAAACGAACACATACGTGAAGCATGTTGAGTAGTTGCACGACACCAATGCAAGGAAAAAGTGTATGAGAATTTATTGGACACGGTGTATGTCAACTAGTGCCGTACTCTAATCTAGTCAAACATCACAGATACGCATATGAGAGCTTCCTTCTAAAAATAAAATTTTCGGGGAATTTAATTTCCACTTTTAACCGATTCAGCAACCCGGAATTCTTCCACATGACGGTTAGTGAGAGTCGAAGTGAGGTTTGTCTCTTGGTGAGGTGATAAAAGTCACCTGCAGTGACGTTACTCTCCTGGGAAAATCAAATGAAGAGTCACGTCTGCTGACTTTTCTCACTTCACCAAGTGACAAATGTCACTTCGATTCTCGGAATAACCGTCACTGTCTGGAACAATAGTTTGACTTAGTATTCAACCAGCAAATCAGAAATTTTTTGGAATTATTTCGAAATGTCGAACGAGCTGAATCAACACCAAGCAAATCCAAACGAAGTAGGTGGAATTCCAAAACAAAACATACACATGAACGTCATCAAACAAAATACAAATTTTGGAACAAAGGCGGTAACAATGGAAAAACTTGATCTATTTCTGGAGGTTTTTATTTTTGGAACTATTATAAAACTAGACCAATATAATAGAACACCGCTGAAAACGGCTTAAGGACTCAATTCTCTATTTTACGCCTGACTTAACTGTTATACCATTTGAATTTCATACAAATCCCAACGAACAAATTACATAACTGAACAAATTTACTAACCAACACCAAACAAATGTACAAAGACGTAACAATACATTTTAAATGATAAGCACAAATTAAAAATCAAATAAATGCTGTAACAAACGGTTATAAAATTGCCCAGTATTTTTCGATTGGTCGAACTTCCGCGCCAATCGGCGGATTCGTTAGCTTGGGGACAAAGCCGATCTTGTGGGCAGCATACCACTTCACAAACACCTTGGAGTAGTGGCAGCTAGCCAAATCGAGTCCAAAAGATGTCTTTATCCCTATGCTTGCGGATAAACGGAAACACACGCATTTTAGGCATTCTCAGTGACGTATCGTACCGTTTTCAGGCCACAACTGCAAATCGCTTGTCAAATCATGGCCTTCTTTGCGAACTTGTCTGCAAACACCTGAGTCTTCCCGGCACATCCCCACGTCCAGTTGCGATGTAAAACCACAGAGAACAGACATCCACGCTCGAACATTTTTTCCCCAATTTACTGTTTAAATTTTTAAAAGCAAACCGTTGAAGCATCAGCGATGCCTTGTCTAGCTTTCACCAAACTAGAATTGACAGACTATCAAATCTAGAGGTGCGCAAGTGGCACCTTCAACATACGATTTACCAAAACTAACAGAAAAGAGCTGTAATTTTAAAATTGCAGTTACCGAAATTTACACACGGATGGCACTCCAGCTTGGATGTCTGTTCTCTGTGGTAAAACTGGTATCCTTACCTGGCAAGGATATTCCGCACCGTTTACAAGTTGGCGTTGTACCTTCTGGCCACATATCGGATCGAAAGACCGGATTGGTTTTAACGCACCTCAACACCTTGCTGCGCAGCTGACGATCCCTGGTTCCAGTTTTTCCGTAAGTCCGCTGATTCCTTTCCACACTCAAGGTTTTCTTGTAGGTTTTGAGCAGTCGGCAAATTGTTGTTTTCGGCATCTTCAGCACTTTAAACAGCTTGGCACCGGACTACTTCTAATTTTCCAGGTGTTTGTGCACAATATATATTCTGCTTTCGAGTTCCGTTTGACGTTATTTCTGAACGCGATCGACTACTTTGATCAAACTTGCGTTCACTATAGAAGTGTAAACAAACCATTGTCAAAGATTTTCGATTCCTAACCGCCCAATTCTGACATTTGCTGCAAATGACTTCGATATGTCCAATAAGAATCGGCATGGATCTAGCTTTTTTTCTTTCCAACAAGCAGGAATACTCAGATCGGGCTTTGCCGTTTTTCGTTGCCGTTATCATTGTGTTTGGGCCATAACACTCGAGGCGTGCGTGGAGCGCAGGGATGCCATATTCACAGACATGTCTGTAAATTTGCAGACTTTTCATTTTTATTCAAGACTTTTTTAATGATGCAGATATTTAGCAGACATTTTATTTATGTTGCAGACTTCTACAGACATTTGAAATATTTTTTAAATTCAAACAAAGATATTCTCTGAAGTTCGGATCTAAAACGTGATCTGAACAGTATAGTGGATACGGTAAGAAGCTTTATTGAAATATTTTAAAATATCGTATCATTTAAAGTAGAAATCCTTGAAGAAACGCAACCGGTGGGCCACTTGACACAATGGACCCGAAGATAAGTATCGTATAAGCCCTTTCCGAGGGTAACATGGAGTCCCTACTTATGGTAGTGTTCAATCCCACGCGTGTTCAAACCCATGCGAAAAATTACTGTCAAAACGTTTGTAAGATTGGTCTTTTGCCATTAAGTCACAACGAAAATCAAGGTTCACAACAATACAAACCATATTTGAGAAATTTTGAGACTTCCTCGAAACAAAAAACTTCTCCTATGGTCAGGTAGAAATTTCTCAGAAGTATTGGGAGCAAGCAGTTCATGCAAGAAGAACCTTCAAAAATTCATTACCGAAGTTCAAGATTATACTTACCAGAATTTCAAGACAGAACTTCCCCAAGAATCAGGAGAGGACTTATCAGAGCTTCAGGAAGAAGTGTAGGAGAGAGGACTTCTCTGAAGTTTGGAATTTTCAGAGGTTTTGGAGTTCATCTCAAAATTTCAAGATTGAACTTCCCAGGAGTTCAGAATAAAAAACTTCCCCAAGTTTCAGACATTTCAGCTAACCAGGAAAGGCACTAGCTATAATTTTTCAAAAAATTAGGAAAAAATTCTCAGGACGATGCGTCATAGAAGTTGAGGAAAGAACTTCTCTCAAGTTCAGGAAGTAACTTCCCAGAAGTTCTGGAAGAAACTTTTCGAAAATTTAGTTGGAACTTCCCAAAAGTGCTAGGCAGCTTTTTTAAAGCCCAGCTTTTTTAAAGCCCAGAGGAGAACATTTTAACATTTCAGAATAAGGATTTCTCAAAATTCTTTGGAGAGAAAAGAATGAAACTTTCCAGGAGCATTGGGGGTACTTCCTTCTTATTTGAGCACGAATTCCCCAATAGTTCCGGAACAAACTTCCCCAAAGTTCTGGAGAAAATTTCCCCAAAGTTCTGGTGAAAACATCCCAAAAGTTCAGAAGAGGAGTTCTCAGAAGTCCAGGAAGAAACTTCAAGGACAAATTTAAGGAAATTTTCTTAAAAATTTTGGAGACGGCTTTCCCAAAGTTTGAGTAAAATTTTCCTCGCAGTTCCGGATGAGACCAATCAGAAGTTTGGAAAGAATAAGCTCAGGAAAAAACTTCCCGAGTTCCAGGAATAAACTTACCAGAGAGGACACTACATGTAAGGTCAAGAAGGAGTTTTTCAAAAAAATCAGTCAAAAAACTCCTCAGAAGTTCACAAGAGGACTTTTCAGAAGTTGCGAAGAGACCAAAACTTTAGTTGAAACTACCCAGAAGTGCTAGAGAGCTTCCCTAAAGTTTCGAATCGAACATTCCAGCATTTCAGAATGAAAACTTCTCGAAGTTCACGAAATCCCAGATGTTATGGTTGATACTTTTGATAAAATCAGGAAGAAACTTTCCAGAAGTATAGGGGGAACTTTCTAGTAGTTCAAGCAGGAATTTCTCAGAAATTCAGGAAAAAACTTCCCTGAGGTTCAGGAGAATACTTCCTTGAAGTTCAGAACAGATTATATCGGCAGTTCAGAAAAGAACTTCGGAGAAGCTCAGGAAGAAATTTCTAACAACTTAAGAAGATTTTCCAAGAAATTCTGAAGAGTACTTTCTCAAAGTTTTGCAGAAACTTTCCTCGTAGTTCAGGATGGGACTTATCAGAAGTTTTGAAAGTAACTATGTTCAGGAAAAAACTAACCAAATGTTTCTGAAAGGTGAGGTTGAGCGCTTAATTGGGTTATTCATTGCAATTCAATGGTTATTGTTGAATCAAAAACAAGTCTGTTGAATTTATCAAATGAAAATTAATTGTGATTCTAAGATACAAAACTGGAAAGAACGTAACAGGAAAAAACAACTGTATAAAATTGTGTCATCTATGCGAATGCTTCAAGCTTCAGTGTCACTTTAAAAATATGAAGCAATAGTGTAAGGTTGCATAGACATTCCCAGACATTTCAAATTTTTATCACAGACATTTGAAAAAAAAAATCTGGCATCCCTGGTGGGGCGTACCAATTTACGTTTAGTCAGCCTTTAACCAAATCAAGTTAAGATTGATGAGAAAATTCCAGGTACTAAGATTTACTGGAAATATATGTTTATCCACCTTACAAAGCGAAAATGATTTCTGTTTTTCAACATCACTACTCAAATGCAACTCCAAACGAGCAATCTCCCCCCATATGGAATGATCCAAATCGATTGATTAAACAATTAATTATCACAATAATAAGCATCATCATTATCACGTCCCGATACTTTAGAGCCGTACACGAGGCATATGCCATCAACTGAATTTTCCAATCTCTTTCTCTCGATTGTTTTCACTGGCTTCCATCCGCAGCACAGCAGGGATCTGCGAAGTGCATAATGAGTGTCATAAATTATTCGTCGATAATTGGTTTGCATCATTCAATTATGATATTTACCGTCATGTATGGGGCTCTCTTCTACATTCTACCATCGAAATGCTGCAACACGATATGTTTTGATTGGCTCGTTTTTCACCGGTTGAAAATGCATTATAATACATGCCATCGTCGGTGCTCCGGCTGTGGAAGGTTTGATTCAACATTTCCATGATGACTGGTTAGGGATGTATGTGTGTGTTTGTGTGTTTGTCCCATTTTGACAAAGAGCCTGACATCATCGACGATGTGACGATAGGAACTATTCAAACAAAGCCCACCGGAAAAGTGGAAATCGAGAGGAAATACACTATCGAGAATTTTCAAATGATCGGCGCGGCGCATTTGACGGTTCGAGATAAATGGAGCCATTATTATAATTTTCCAGATGGTTAATTAATTAATTAGCGATTTTCGCTCGGTCAGCGGGTTCGAGATTGTTTTTCCATGATTGTGTTCCGATATCAGATTCATTCGTACAATCACAATCACAGAGTTCTTCGGTGGAAGTTGGTGTGTTTTTATTTTTTTTATTTTAATTATTTTGCGGCAGAAGGCATCCGAAATTTATTGAATGCAGTGTGAATTTAAAAACCTCGGTCACTTAATAATAATATCTTGTTTGTTCGGGGGATGTTTGATTCCGTTTTATTTCAGAGGTTCCGAAGCACGTGCCGCTCATCCATGGAATCCGACCACGTTATCGCCTGGGGGATATAATCCGGGGCAATTGCTCTTCAGCCCACTCAAGGCCAGCTGCCAATTTGACGTGGTACGTCAACGAAATGCCGGTATGTAATTATTTATTGTTCAGGGATGATGAAACTTGATGCTTTTGAAGGTGCGAGTGTGGGTGGTTCGTCAAAATTGGAAGATTAATTTTTCATCAACTTACGTAACTGATTCGATAATTCACAGAAGTGTGCGCAACTTAAATGGACAATTATTTATCAAAATCTCAACATCGATTAAATGCGCTCAACTTTCCATAAATAAAACAGATCAAAATGAAAAAAAAATAAACGTTTCCCAAACTGCTGGATCGCGTCATACGAAAGCTTATCGCACATCTATTTGAAGCCTACAGAAACCCCACGAAACCCATCAACCGGTCAAGGAATTGTGTAGAGAACTTGTTAAAAACTTAACCCGCTATCAAATTAACACAGATTGTTCGAAACATACCTTTCGGGCAGTGAACGAAACTTTCCGATAAACAACTTGTTCGGACAGCAACAACAACAACAAAAAGCCAAGAAAAAGATGCTGGCTGACGGCTATGGTTATGGTCTTGGTTGGCTTGCTACCCAATAGCCAGAGGTCACCAAACAACTTTTTCTCCCCACACCCATTCTGACCGGAATAGCCTCGAAGTCAGCTCGGAAAGGTATTCTCTCAAACTTGGAATTTTCTTTCAAGTCCTTTACTCGGTCGGTAAAAGGACACCCGAATGCAAATATTGTTATCTATCACCACCCTCTCTCGAGGAGGAGAAAACAGAGGAAGAGTTTTTGGAAAGCTATATGGCGAAAGTATGAACTCGAGAAGAACCCTTAAAAGAGTTTTGCACCCTCAAACCCCTAGCTTCCACATCCAAAGGAAGCCTCGAACTGCACGAAAAGTGGAAAAGGATACACACCAGCACACGCAGTCTTCTTTGGCAACGGAAATCTTCGGAATGAATGGACGGATGCTGGTGGTTTTGCTGGTTATCATATCAGACGAACGAATGGAATTTTGGAATGCTGGACAGAGAAGTCATCATATCGAAAAGTGGTTTTGCACGCAAGAAGCACCTGAGGGTTTTAGGTCGTTGATTTCTTGCGTGGAGGCTTTATGGGTTTTTATGAGGGTTTCCGTGCTTGTTAATAGAATGCCTTTGTTTCCCCAAGTGTTTTCCATTTTCGAATGGAGATCTTTTGATAAGAGTACGCAACGTAATGGGTTGTGGGCCGTTTAAGAATGGATTCTACTTCAGATTATCCTGTGTCAATATGGGTGACTAATTGTTACTGATTTAGAATCGTAGCTGAACGGGGTTTTGGGGCCAGGATATCTTAATTGAATTTTATCTGGTCACTGATGAATGATATTGTTCAGTAAAGAAAATGATTCCACACGATGATAACATTGGTATAGGAAAAATGTAATCCCAAAATAAAAACCTAGATTTCAAAGTAATTTCTCTAGATTTTCTACCATTTCTTGCTATGGATCGTAAGATGGAGAAACAATGCAACCCATTAATTTTCCTCGAAAAAATCAATGCGAGTGTGAGATTGTACAGTGTATTAGTTGAAGACTGTGAGATTATAGTTCGAGAGTCTGATAGCTCACAAAAAAATTGTTCTTATTCCTCACTTTTGATCCTGGCGCGAGCCTTGCTACGTTGCAACTAATTGAATACAAATTTGATAGAATTGATAGTTGGAATGAGTAATTTAAAATATTTTCGTTTGCTAATGTGTAGATTTCTGCAAAAAACGTAGGTGTGTTTTTTATCTAACCCTAGGATGGTAAGTTTTACCATGGTTTTCTTTCTTGTAGAATCATTTAATACACAAATTTTTATCTGCAACTACTGTCAGTTTGAACATAAGTTTCTCTTGCATAACCTTAAATCAACTTTTTGTGCATAATGTAGCACTGAAGAACCTCAAGCATCCCCCATTCTTGACAAAGAAGGTTCAAACTTCTATTAAAACATTTGCTATAGAAATACATTTTGTGTTTTAGTTGTCTAGATAACTCTCATGTTAGGTTGAAACTTTTGTTTCATTTGTATGAGAGCCAAACCACCTACACACTTAGAATTATACGCCGAGTCTCGGCTTTCTGAAACCGAGATCCACACAGCCGACTTCTCGGTTTCGATCTCGGCTCTTTGATGTTAACCGATAATCTCATGTAGAAGGAGATGTTCGCTCATCACCATGAGGCACCAAGAGTGAACAACAATGTTTTTGGCTAGAATTGAAAGATATGAAGAGAAAGTTTTGATAGTTCCGTATTGCCAGGCTTGAAACTAGCAGATGTTTTGGAAAATTGAGCAAAAGGGCATGTGTACAGTGGTACTCAGACCAACGACATTTTTTGCCTAACATCCCACTGCGGGGTAGGTTAAAGCGCACTAGCGGAACTATCAAAACTTTCTCTTCATATCTTTCAATTCTAGCCAAAAACATTGTTGTTCACTCTTGGTGCCTCATGATGGTGAATCATCCTTCTACATCATAATCGTTACTCCTCGCACGGAGAATATATAACATAACAATTAATGTACGATAATCTCAGTTTGGGTCAAAATGAAAACTCATATGGTTAGCTGGGAATCTCGGCATGAGCAAACTGATATATCGGTTAAAATTAGAAACAAACAGAAATGGGGTTAAATTGATTATTAAATAGGATTTTCTTCGAAATATTGAATATTTCATGCCTATAGGCAATACCCTGTAAAGATGGTGTTTGCGTCAAATCCGGCTGGTACAAAGCGTGAAGCACAGCGCGCTAAACCTAAAAGTTGAAAATGTGGCAAAAAATGCAATTGCAGTTTTTGTAATCATATCTTGAGAAATCCGCATTATTCAGAAAAGGCCATTTTGCCCATCATGATCCACAGAGCGTTTTATGGTATAAATGAAGCCATGCAAGTGTGTGCAAGCGGTTGGCAGGACACAGATTCCTCGAAACAAATGTATCGCTGTGTGCTTAGTGCCTCGACAGTCGAAGAAACCGTAGGGTCTTTGTTCAACAGTCAACAACTTTTATATAAGGGTGAGACAACACCACAGAATGCCTCACTGCTATTGACCACTGTTGGTATTCCGCTATCAAGTGTTCTATTTTTATGTTCACTCGTCATCACACTCCGATCTCCCTCTCTTCAGGTTTGCCCTTCTTTGTGAAACAAACGTAGCCATGCAAGTGTGTGTGAGAGACATTTGCTTCATTGCCGTATCGCCGAGTACCTCGACAATCGAAACAACTGTTGGGCTGATCAAGTGGCTGAATGGTAACAGTCAAGAGCCATGACGCAGGCGGCCGCGGCCTCGGTTCGTTTCTCGATTGCGTATCGTGATCTTTTTTTTGTGAGCCATTGAACTTCCAATCTTATACTCAACACTGATACACTGCACAACCTCAATCACACATTAAATTTTTCAAAGCGAATTGATCTGTTGCTTTTTTGCCCACGACCAGTGTTGCATAATTTCTGCAAGTTACGATCCATCACGAGAAATGAAACAAAATCATGCGAAATTGCACTACAATCTTGCTTTTTTTTATTTTGGGTGTAGTTTCCGAATCTATAAGGGTCAGTCAGTCAGACAGACAGACAGAGAGTCACTTTTTATATAGATTCTCATTCAAACCGTACCCATGCTTACATGGTTGAAATTGTTTTCGAGGAATCAGTATGCTGCCAGTCGCTCGCATACAGTTGCATGACTTCGTTTTAAAATCTGAATGATGCGGATGGTTCAAGAAAGTTTGCAACATTTGCGGGGCGCATTTATTGCAACAAAAGCCTGTCCACGTTAAATTTTGGACACCAAAATACCAACAGAAAAAACTATTTCACATTACGCGTATTTCGTCTACAATGTGCAGACTTCTTCAGTGTCTCGTACTAATAACTCGAGTCGAGTTATTAGTACGAGACACTGAAAATCTGCACGATGTAGACGAAACTACGCGTATCTATATTTCACATTATTTGACAAAACCAATTTCACAAAAGTAAAGTTATATCTACATGAGAATCAGTTGATTAAGATGTTAATCCTTCTTTCTGTAAAATTTTCGAATTTTCTGTGGTACACTCGCCATCAGGTTCCGTACGGTATCCTCAGAAACGCGCGCCGTGACGATTCTCCATTGTCTCTTGAAATCATCGGTACCATTTGCTTTTCTCTTAGTTTCGAAGAGTTTCCGCTTAACTAGAGCCCAGTACTTCTCTATTGGGCGAAGTTCTGGACAGTTTGGTGGATTGGCTGTTTTTGCACGTATTTGACGTCTTTTACCAAGAGGCCAATTCAGGTCAAAACTGAGCTGGAGAGTCGTGGCTTTTGATAACCGGTAGCAACCGTTTTTGCAGACATTCTTTCTCGTACACATCCTTATTGATTGTGCCGGTAGAAACGAAACTTTTAGATTTTCGACCGCAACTTGCCTTCAGTGCTTGCCTCTGCTGCATTTTTTGTACGTTTGATTTTGACTTCTCAAACGAACCACATTTTGCACAGAAATAATTTGATTTTTCCAGCAATGGCTATCACCTTCATGACCATTTGTAGGAAGCATACTTTTTTATTTGTTTCCACTTCCAACCTTACGATCTACAGTCAAGCGCTGTTCAAATGAATTGCAAACAATAAACTTGGTACTATTCGGTAGTTTTAGTTTATTGGCAAGATCGCGTACCAATAAAAAAATGTCCAATTAACATTTTGATCCTTTCTTCTACTCTTGTGGTTTAGATGTATCTAGTGCCTTGAATAGAAGAAGCTGCAAAAGAATCTGTGGTAGGCATTTGCACTTATTACTGACAGTATTTTTCATTTCCGGTTTGAAAATATACATTTTAACAAATCTGAGCGGATCTGATTCGTGCAGCGCTGTGTTCCATTCGGCTAGTGGCTGGTTTTACAGTAAAATTTTTGTCACAATATCACTATATTTGATGATATTGTTTTATTGATTTTGCTTTATAGATGCTTTAAACATTTTTTTTTCTGGATGTCCATATGTCTTTAACTTCCTTTCAATTAAATCTTCCCAGTTTTCCTAACTCAAGAGCAATGACTATTAGACCAGTAAAAATATAGGTGGATTACTGTTATAAAATCAGCATCAAGCTGCAAATAGTGCTCATGGCAGCAATAAATTAAAGTTTATAAATATTAGATTTGTAAAATTTCACTCGAATTAACAATTTATTTCAGGATACTTAATATCAAGATTTTGGTGAATTAAACACTTTAAAACTTTACAACCTTTCTCGCATTTCAGGTTCAACCGAATGAAGAGCATAATAATACACACTTAGAAATTATGAATTTTACACTAGACGTAATTCATGTTTGTAAAAAGTCGGGGAGCGTAAAGAAAGATTTCGTGTAAAATTATGTCTCCTGAGACTGACACATACGCAACTCGACGAAAGACGTGTTTGATTGAATTTATTTTCGCATCTCTTTGAACTCATTCTTATGTGCTAAAGGACGCTTGCATGTGTCAGTCTCAGGAGACAGAAATTTACATGACATTTTGGTAGTGTGTAGATACGAATGTTTGTTGTTATTTCCACTTACATAAATTTATACATTATTCTATAAATAATTCATGGGAATGCGAGGGACCATCAGGGCACCCGATTGAAGCACTCTGGGTGGGAAGGGTGGTAGTGCCAGCTCCCCACTACTAACAGTTTGTGAATAGAGGCCGGGCTCTTCTTCCTTCCTTTTTGGGCAATGGGACTTAGTCCCGATTTTATCAGTGTCAGTATTTTATCAGCCCTAAAATCATCAGGGGGCTGATAAAATCGGGTCCCCACTGTAGTAGTTGAAGTTCTCAGAAGTGCAACTTCTAAGTAACTGTCATGCTGAAATGCTGAAAAGCAAATTGAGCCTTTCATCCATGTCATGCTGTTCCAGGTTTTTGAGATAAAGGGTTTTGGAATGCAGAGATGATTCCAAAGCGTGCTGAAATTATTAATTGATATGAGAATGAAAAATTATTTGATATGCTTTACAGGTCGCACCTCTTCACATCGCAATTTTCAAAATGACAACATTGCCCAGGTTACGCCAACCAGCATCTCCAGGTTTCAGGTGGCAGTTTTTTGTGATCATATGACTCGTAGAGGCGTGAGGTAGGAACTTGTGAGGACCAGAGGTCGGCCGCACCCTTCATCAAAGTAGTCATCTCACCCATTGAAGCTCAACCCGAATAAAAAATTCTCATAGATTTACAATTGAATATATTGTAACCATACAATTGAATCTATAGTATGTAAAATTAATAGTATTGTTCACAACGATAAGATTACAATAGGAGTTATTGTTACGACAATAGAATCTAATGTAAATTGAGACATCGACAATAGAAAAGGGGGGTTGTTATGTATCTTAACTGTAGAAAAAATCACTATTTGTCGAACAAATTTGAGTCAATTAGTATTAATTGTATTGTTTCTCAATTGTTGAAAATCCTCGCATATAGAGTGAATTGTAATTCTATTGTTAAAAAAATGTGCATTTTTCAATTATCTGATTTATGAACAATAAGATTCATGGTCGGAAATAGATTTTAATGTAATTTTATATTATTGTATTGTAATTGTATTGTTATTTTTATTCGGGAACACACTATTTTTGTCCAAGAAGTTTTCGAAATTCATCTTCACGTCCATGTTCAACTTCCAGACACGGCGTTTGGCCACTAGATTTTGCTTCAATGTTTTGTTTGGTTCGAAACCCTTTACGCGAACGAAGCCTTCTGAGGATGCTTTGACTGGTATTATCATAATCCGACAGCTCTGGGTTTACCCTAAATACAACATCCAAATCTTTGTTTGTTTCTCCAAGTGTCTAGTAAGAAAGTAAAATCTGCCTTTTTTTTCAACGCTATTCAATAGCCGATTTTAATATATCATCAAGGGGAAATGTAAATTTTTAAATTTTGTCGTATTTGATCCTCCTTCCTATAAAGATTTATAAAGAGAAAAAATCGATTTCAAATTCTTAAAGTGCAATCATTCAGTTCAAAGAAGTCCATTATGACGGTAACCTGGATTCGTTTTCCGACAAAATGATCCTAATTGAAATCACATCGGAAACTTCATCCCGCCAAAGAAGCTGTCCAGGTGTAAAACCAACAAGTAAATATTTAAGTTGCATCGATTGTTTTCCTCGATAGCAGAACCCACAAACATCCCTCAAAATATTAAGCTCTTCCTCCGACCGGAACGAACACCTTTCGGGCAGTTTCCATTCACCAGAGGCAGAATCTACAAACTCACCACGCAAAAGTTTCCCTCCCTCCCCAATGCAATGCTCCAATATTTAAGTTGGACTTTGTAATTACGCTTGCGGTTCAATGAACATTGTGAAAAGACGTCGCCTTTGCTCTGCCAGCAAGTGATTCTCAAAGCAGCTGAATTGAAGCACAAGAATGGCCCGAGATTTGATTTTGTTCCTTCTTTATAGTGCACATGAAAAGTCCACACCGGAAGCAGTGAAGTATGAAATAAGATTTCAGCTCACTTCGGAAATATTCAACGAACATTGTTTCATCTGCCTTCACCCGGTTTCGGTGGTGAGCTTCTTATGCGGCCGGAACATGCTCGTTTAGGAGGGAAAAAACGGCTGAACATTCTAACGCGTCCCGGGGTTCAAGAAAGTCAGATGATTGATATTTTGAATATTGGCAAAGTGCGCTCTGTTTTCCGGTTTTCGATCGGTTGAGATAGCCACTGGGGACAAGATCTGATGCTGACGCATTTCGCCGGAAACTCTCGTTTGAAATATCCTCTAAAGAATTCCGACCAAACAGCCCAGTAAACAATCTTTCCTCTCAAGCTTCGCTCATTGTTAAGTAAAATTTTCAGGAGGGACCGGGTGAGCATCCATCAAGCTGCACTTGCCATCCAGTTAACGATAAATTCCCTTATATAAACCCGAAGACTTTCATTGCTCGCAAAAATGTCAACAGAAAGCTCATAACCCCTCTTATGGAAGCCGTTTTGCCGTTTTTTCCAACATTGCTTTGTTGCACCACCTATCATATTTCAAACGGAACCGTTTCCCCAGCCAGCGGCACGATTGTGAGGACAAGCAAAAGTGCGACGAAAGAGCTTAAGGTGATTCCTTTAAGAGCACCAAGATTGTATCATTACAATATTTTCCGGAGACCAACTCGTGGATCTCTCTATCGGAGATTTGTTTTGTAGGACATAGCATCCATATCACGACAGTCCTGTATGGGCTCATCAAGCAATCACCTTAAGTAAGCTACTGGCTGCAGCTTCAGGGCTGAGAAGCGGGACTATTTTGTTGTGTGCACTCACTTTTTAGTGCTGCGAACAAAACTTTAAACCCCACCCACGGCTGAGCACCGTTTTGCCTATGTGGTTGAAAAGGGGTGGGGGGTTTAGTTGCAAAGCGATGATGCCTTTATGCTTATTTTATGTCTTCAGTGTAATTGGGAATTGCACCAGCAGAGCAATGGCGGAAAGGTAGGGTTGGGCTTCTGCGGAAAGAGTAAAAACAGTTTTCCCAATGTAGTCCGCAAGGTTTCTAGAGCTTTACAATGGTGGATGGGGCAGGAGGGATGAAGGTGGATGCTGGGTGAATGAATGATTGTTGATTGGTCTCTGCGGTGTACTTTGTTGTGGCATAAATTAATGGGAAGCGTTATGCTTGCTTGTCAACGTGAAGTAAAAAGTTGGGCAACAAGAATGTAAGACCTTTAATGATTTGAAATGTCGTTTAAAAGTAGATGTTTGTCGTTGCTAAGACCATTACGAAGCGTTGAGAAGTTACAATGTAACAATCAACAATGAAGGAAAGAAAACTGCACGTGAACCGGAAGAAATTGTCTGACTTCTCTTTGGATTGTTACTCTTAGTTCTATTTATGTTCAAAATTTTATTTTCACTCAATGGTTTCATCGTCAGATTAAAGTCAACATTGGTTGAAATGAAGTGTTCATAAATTTTATATAGTGACTATTGGGTGAAACTATTGTATAACCACAGAATAGACCAGGTTTAATCTCTTGTGAAATCAATACCATAGCCTCGGTATTTCTCTCCCTAAAATGCTGTCTGTAAAATTTGGAAAGTCCGGTTTAACCAAATGAAACACATGTTCTACTTGTACATTATCTCTGAAATCTAACACTGTCTCAGTAACAGCTAGTGTTTCTATTTCTTCTACAGTAAGCCTTTCTAATTAAGTTTAAATCCTGCCAACCACTTGCTGACATGCAAGTACTTTATTTGATTTGAAAATTGAAATATCTGCACCTGAATCTACAGCTTACCTTACCTTACCAATCAGACTAAGGCCGGTGTGGCCTCTACTGTACACAGAACTTGTCTTCATTCTATTCGGTCCGTGGCTGTCACTCGCCAGCATCGCTGTCTGCGGAGGGTCCGCAGGTCGCCTTCTACTTGATCGATCCACTTTGCTCGTTGCGCGCCTCTTCTTCTTAGTACCCGTCGGTTCGTTTTCGAGAACCATTTTCACAGGGCTGTCGTCCGACATTCTTACGACATGCCCAGCCCATCGTAGTCGCCCGATTTTTACGATGTGAACGATGGGAGGTTCTCCCAGCAACTGGTGCAATTCGTGGTTCATTCGCCTCCTCCACGTTCCGTCTTCCATCTGCACTCCACCGTAGATGGTACGCAGCACCTTCCGTTCAAAGACTCCAAGGGCGCGTTGATCCTCCACTAGCAATGTCCATGTTTCGTGGCCGTAGAGAACTACCGGTCTAATTAATGTCTTGTAGATGGTCAACTTAGTGGTTCGGCGAACTTTGTTCGATCTTAGCGTTCTTCGGAGTCCGAAGTAGGCACGATTGCCAGCCATAATGCGCCTTTGTATTTCTCTGCTGGTGTCGTTATCGGCGGTCATCAATGAGCCCAGATACACGAATTCGTCTACTATCTCGATTTCATCACCGTCGATCTGAACTCGTGCTAGAGGCTAACATTGTCTTCTCGTGAGCCTCTTTCCTTCATGTATTTTGTTTTCGATGCATTAATCACAAACCCAATCCTACCAGCTTCAGCCTTAAGTCTGATGTACGTTTCCGCCATCGTCTCAAAGTTACGTGCTACGATATCAACGTCGTCGGCGAAGCCAAATAGTTGGACAGACTTCCTGAAAATCGTGCCACTCGTGTCTATCCCAGCTCTTCGAATCACACCCTCCAGTGCAATGTTAAACAACAAACACGACAATCCATCACCTTGCCGTAACCCTCTCCGAGATTCGAAGGGACTCGGAGCGTCCCTGATACTCGGACGACACACATCACTCGATTCATCGTTGCTTTGATCAACCGCGTCAGTTTTCCCACCTGAATCTACAAG
>JASCZW010009250.1:0-44003 GCA_034211315.2 Aedes japonicus
GCCGAAATTGAACCTTAAAACGAATAATGCCACCAAGATGTACAGAATATAGTCACATGTTATAAACTAACAGGTCACATTGGTAAAATAACAATGATTTAACAAGCAAACGGTAGAACCCAATGATAGGGACATATTTTTTTCTATGTTCCCAACTATGGTCTGTTGTGTGAAAAGCGTAGTAAAAATGTTGTTATTGGTAACATTTACAATACAAATGTCTGAGTTCCGACTGAATGTTGTTCATATGGCTCATCTTAACACAAATTAAAGGAACAAAATCTGTGTAGTGTGAATTATAATGTTTTGATTGTCGAATGACTACAAATCATATGTATAAATCACTTAAGTGTTTCATAGCAGTTTAAGTATAGTTTGATTTGTGAAATTGCTTGTTTGGTAGAGCAAATGCAGCTGGGAACGCCTTGAATCAGAAAATCAGGAAGAAACCCGTACGAAGATTGCATTTTATTAAAATCAATCGAATGGGACGAACTTGCATCCATGATAAGATCCAATTTGGTACCCATAGACCGACATTAAATCCATAGTCCTCGAAAGTTTCTGACTTTATAAAACGAGTTGTGTAGCTTTTTGTGATACATACTACCAGATGGTTTTTTAAACATATCTTAGGAAGTGTATAGCTAGTTAAATTTTGTTTCCAGCTCAAATACTTTACGAGTTACAATTAAAATTCTAATCGATTGTTGCATATTAGGCTGAGTCAAGGGACACATACCCTATCTGTAATATCCTGTATTCTATATTAAATGAACTTGAGAAAGAAAAAGAATTTGACTTATTAATAAAAACTTTGATCGACTCACACACATTACTGTTTGACCAAATTTTGATCGGAACACCCTTTATAACGTGCTGACAAATACCTAGGCCGCTTTACAGCCCAAGAAGATTGAGAAGAAAATTCAATCGCGAGCCACGTTTCTTTCGTAAACACAGAATCCATTTAAAACTTACAAGCACAAGCACGTTGGACTTTCAACAATCAAAATATTATTAGTTAGGGAAGGTCCATTAATTATGTCACGCAGTAAGGGGGGGGGGAGGGTTTAAAACGTGACGACCCATACAAAAAAAATTTGAAGGTCCATACAAAAAATGTGACAAGGGGGGGAGGGGGGTTTACAAAAAGTCCTTTTTGCGTGACGTAATTAATGGACGTTCCCTTAGTAAAGCCTCGCACACTAATAGTATAGGGTTTCATAGTTCTTTAGAGTGAATAAAATATAGTAGGAATTGATTGATTCGATGACATCAATTTTTTTACATCAACAAGCAGTTCTACGTCAACTTTGCATTTACGTCACTGACATAACTCACCCTTTCTTAAATTCGAGACGAAGAACAACAATAAATAAATAAATAAATAAATTACGAAAAACTAAGTAGTTTGTCTAACCTTCTGGTCGGTTTTAACAGAAAAAAAAATCAAACAGCTCAACCTCGCCATCGTCGATGGATCCAGCATTCCAATTTCAAATGTATAATAAGTGACAGCAGTTTTTTGCGCAAAATTTTAAACATTCATTTTGTAAAACAAATCATTTTCACCGCGTGGAAAAAAGAGTATAACATTTTCCCCCGTGGAATCAGTAAACCAGTCTAATGGCCACACAAAACAAATTCTCTTGAGAACCTCCGGGTTATATGCATGGCTAAGGATACAGTGAGTGCCGTAAAGTAACTGGGAAAATTCGTTCTGCCATCGGAATCATTCCTATCACGTCAGTCGACTGTATTGGAAGCAAGTTTATCCTTTAAGTCGTTCGATGATAGTATTTTTTTCATTAGTTTAACTTTAGGAGAAATTTGAAGAAAATAAACAGGAAGTGACAGTGAAACTTAGTGGTGGATTGCTAGTGTATTAGGAAGAAAAATATCATTATTGTTAGTGAAATTCAAAAGTGAAGCAAGAGCCAACTTAAAGGTTAAAAAGTTCAATAAAACTTTTTTGTTTTCCTTCCGAAGAAGACGTTTTTATTGGGATGGAAGTTTGTTGTTTCTGTGTCTGAGCATATGAACAAACGCTTAAATTTAGGCAAAACGTGAAACATTAGCATAGTTTGCTCATTCAGCTGTGTAGAAGAAAATTTTCCTTCAGTCACAAAGCGATCGATATTGGTACACTCCATCTGAAGGTACGCCTTGTATGTATGGGAAGTAGGAACAATCTATTGCATCAGGCCTCCTTGTGAGAGATCCGGCTTGAAGTGAGAGTGTGTGTTGGAATGTTGTTTCGTACTGTCCTCGTCATTGGTGCTGGGATGCATTCGAGTTACCACCATATGCTCGAGCTGCTAAGACGAGCGGTAAAGTGAGCTCCAACTACTGCAGTGTGACAGCACCTCCCACAACTGTGGGTGGCCCTATGTTTTGGGTCGTTTTTCTTTGGCGAAAAAGCGCGCGAGAAGCATCACGGTGGATTTATTATTCGACGAAAAGGCGCATCATATGTTTACTAATATTGTGTAAAAGGACGATGCGGTGGCGGCGTGTTTTCTGGCGTCGCGTAATAATGGCTTGTACCAACGCAATGAAGAGACATGTGACTGGGATTGTGGCGTCGTTTGAGAGCAGACGTCGCAGAGAAACATTTGTGAGTGCAATCGAATTAGGCTTTTGAGCAAAATCAGGACCTTGTGCACAATCGTTCGTCTCTGGTGAAAGGTGCGTATTGTTTAAGACTTGTCCAGACGGCAGCAGTGCCAGCAGTAACTGAGCGCGAAAGAGAGAATAAACGCAATCAGTACGGTGGAAAAGAAAAAGATGTCCGACTTGATGATTGCTAATCAGAGCGAGCATTTAAGTGATGAATTAAATTTTACCGCGTTTATCGATCTGTGCCGGTTTTGTTCAATCAAAAGCGGTCCTCGGCTGAACATATTCGACAAGGAAGCGGAGCAAAGGCAGATTTTGTTTAAGATAAGAACAATTTTGCCGATTGTGGTAAGCAGTATGGTTCACTTTCAACCTAGAACTTAGATTTAAGATTTATTTTTCATCAGAAAACATTCATTAGGACGATAATTTTTCTTAGTTACATACATAGTTAGTTTCATAGTTTCATACTCAATCACGGTTTTGTTTGTCCTTCATAAATCATCTATTTGTTGATAACTCTAATTCATCCCTAAAATATTTCTCCGTTTCTCTGATACGAATTGGGAAGATCAGAAAGATGTAAACCTCACCACAATAGAGATACCAGCTTGGTAATCTCTATAGCTAATAAATTTCCCCCTTATATTTGGAATGCATTTCAAGATGCGTCCAAGGGTACCGTTCCACGGGATGTTGCTCATGTTTCGTCTGGACTACTATCGATTATTAATGCTATGCGACTGCAAACGTATAAATACGGCGGGCGAATGATTTCAACTCATCCCCCTGTGCTCTAGGCGCTCAAACATTACGGGATACTTGTGATATGGAAGGCTTTCATATAAAGGGTTTTGCAAATTAGCCTAGACAAGATGTAGAGAGATGAATATTTCATTGCTTGCAGTCTGCTTTGGGACATATGTGGAGTGATGCACGCATATACGAGTATATCCTGAGAAGTCACACAAGAGGGGTGCAATCGGAAAGTGTGAGGGCATGATACATAATGCATCGAGTCCGGCTTTGAGTTGATGAGCGTAAGGTGTTTAAATTACTAAACAATGGTTTTGCTATTGAACTTTGAGCTATCGGGATGGTGATACCATACTTGATTTTGAGTAAACAAAAGCTTTATACTTAATTTTGCTCACTATTGCTGGAAATTATTGGAAGTATTTTAATGTCTGCATTAAAAATATACAGTTTTCAGAAGGAGCCGAAAAAACTACGGGAAATTAATCCATGAAACAAATTTTCCTTGAATTTCACATTGCAAAATGTTCACATCCTGACAAGTGTACTAAAGGCAGCTAGCCGGGACCTTGGTTATAGCCTTAGAAAAGAATGATGATAGTATGTTCTTCGGCTGCTTCTTCGATTTATTGATCAGCTGCTTCTCGAATTTGGCAAACAATAGATCCTACGTTTGTTTTTTTTTATTTGTACAGGCTCAGTCGAATCAACTTTACAGAGCCTTGTTTTCATATTTTTATCCATCATTTATCCTAAAACTAAAGTTGGGGGGATAGAACCGATTACTCGCGGCCGTCTCGAGGTTAATTGGAACTACAATTTAACGGATGGAAAGATGAGTGGGAATTTTAAGTATGGTTTACATACCACAATAATTTTAAATTCTAAATTGTTTAAACACTTATAAATGTACAATTTATAGTAAACATACAGGTTAAACCAACTACAACCTAAGGGTAATGTTAGTCAAAAACACATAAATGAATTTCATGTACTCCAAATCACGCACAGCTAAAATATCTCGAATTGGCACATTAGATTGTCTACCTCGAGCCCGAAGGGAATCATAAAGCTCAGATCTGACTCCACGATACTCCGCACAAGACCAAACAATGTGATCTGCGTCCTGATAGCCTCACAGAGATTGCTGTCGCTCAGCCCAACCCGGTATAAATGAGCGTTCAAAGAAAAATGATTGGACATGAGGCGAGACATGACACGAATGAAATCTCGACCCACATCCATCCCCCTAAACCAAGATTTCTTCGACACCTTTGGGATGATAGTATGTTGCCATCGCCCCAAATCTCCTTTACTCCATTTATACTGCCAGCTGACGAGTGACTGTTGACGAAAAATAGTAAAAAATTCGTTGAAGGCGATTTGTCGATCATAAATATCGCCTTCCATAGCGCCCACCTTTGCAAGCGAGTCCGCTTTCTCATTGCCCGGAATTGAACAATGAGATGGGACCCATACAAAGGTGATGATAAAATAACGCGAAGATAAAGCACTTAGAAGCTCCTGTATTTTCATGAGAAAATACGAGGAGTGCTTTACCGGCCTCAATGAGCGAATAGCCTCTATAGAACTGAGACTTTCCGTGAAAATGAAGTACTGATTCGGTGTTAGTGAGGCAACAATTTCTAGCGTAAAGTGTATTGCCACTAATTCAGCGACATATACGGAACAAGGAGCTTGAAGTTTACGATTGGCGCTATAAATTTCATTAAATATACCAAAGCCTGCTGACTCCTCTATCAATGATCCGTCAGTGCAGAACGATTTAGTGGAATCACCGTGGCCAAACTTTGCAGCAAATATTACCGGAGCAATCATAGAACGATGATGCTCTGGGATTCAAGCTCCTGCTTCATGGATAAATCTAAATGAATCGAATTGTCGAAATCGGAGAAGCAAACATGATTGGAAATGTTCGGCGAAGGGCTGACATCCTGTGTTATGTACGAATGATACAAAGTCATGAAACGAGTTTGAGGATTCAACTCAAGGAGCTTCTCAAAATTTTCGACTACCTGAGGGTTCATAACTTCACACCTGGTGAGGAGCCGGAGAGATAATTCTTAAAACTGATCCAAGAGTGGCAACATGGCGGCCAGCACTTCAAGACTCATGGTATGAGTCGAGTGCATGCAACCTAACGCGATACGAAGACACCGATACTGAATACGTTCCAGTTTGATGATGTGTGACCGAGCCGCTGGCTGAAACAAAAACTGCCGTATTCTATAACCGACAAAATCGTTGTCCGGTACAACGTTAGAAGATCTTGCGGATGCGCTCCCCACCAGGTCCCGATAATTGTTCGAAGAAAGTTGACCCTTTGCTGGCACTTTCGCTTAAGATACTCAATATGGGATAACCAAGACCCCAAGATATTTAAAGGACATAGCATGAGTTATCGGCGTACCCCAAATTTGAAGCTTCGGTTGTGCAGGGTTATGCTTCCTAGAAAAAACTACCAACTCTGTTTTCTCCGTAGAGAATTCGATACTTAGCTCGAGAGCCCAAATAGACAAATTGTCTAAGGTATCCTGTAAGGGTCCTTGTAGATCGACGACATTGGGTCCCGTGACAGACACTACGCTGTCATCTGCAAGTTGTCTCAACGTACAATTGTCATTCAGACAACTGTCAATGTCTTTGACATAAACATTATACTAAAAGGGGTTTAAACAGGATGCCTGGGGGAGACCGATGTAGCTAAATCGGGAAGCTGTAGAAGTTCCAAGAGAGAAGCTCGTATGTTTCTCTGACAGCAAATTGTTTATTAATGGTGACAAGCCACAAGCGTGGAGTTTATCTGGAAGAACTTCAACCGATACTGACTCAAACCCCCTCTTGATATTCAAGAAAATAGAAGCCATTTGCTCTTTTTTAGCAAAAGCAAACTGAATATCTGCGGAAAGCAATGCGAGACAGCCGTTCGTTCCCTTACCCCTACGGAAACCATATTGAGTATCTGAAAGCAAGTTATTCGTCTCAACCCATTTGTCCAGACGGAAGAGGATCATTTTCTCCAACAACTTTTGAATACAGGATAACATCGCGATGGGTCGATAGGAGTTGTGGTCGGACGCGGGCTTACCAGGTTTTTGAATGGCACTAACTCTCACCCGTCTCCAATCATCCGGTACAATGTTGAGTTCCAGAAACTGATTAAACAAGTTCAAGCGACGTCTAGGAGGTTCTTAAGCAAGTTGAACTTGATCCTATCAGTCCCTGGAGCCGTATTGCTACACGAAAGGAGTGCGAGAGAGAGAGTTCTACTATTGAAAAGGGTTGGCTGATCTCATCTATCGAATTTTCGGTTTTGCGAGAAATTCCGTGCCGGCACAGAATCTGGACAAACTTTTCTCGCAAACTTGAGGATCCATTGGTCCGAGTACTCCTCGCTCTCCTTCCTGTTTGTAGTGCGGTTACGCAATCTTCGCGCCGTGTTCCAAAGAGTACTCATCGACATTTCGCGGGATAGCCCATCCACGAATTTTCGCCAGTAACCGCGTTTCTTGGCCTTGATGAAGCTCTTAAGTTCGCGTTCGAGAGCCGTGTATACTTCGAAGTGCTCAGGTGTTTCACGTCTACGGAAAACTTTAAACGCGTCGGACTTTTTACGGTAAACCTCGGTGCATTGCTGATCCCACCATGGAGAAGGAGGTTTCCTGCGAGATGACGTCCCTGGAACTGGTCGAGTTTGAGCTTGAAGCGCGCTGTCTAAGATCAGGTTGGAGAGGAAGTTATATTCTTCCAGCGGTGAAAGCCTTTCTACCGTCGTTACGGCTTCATCTACTGCTATACTAAACGTTGTCCAATCGATGTACGTGACGTTAATGGATTCCGATGGATTGAACCCGGTGGCAATCGAAATTTTTATGGATCACTCTCGTGGGGATCTTGAATCACATTCCATGTGCAATCTAACGATATTGAATTCGAACAAAGTGTGAGGTCTAATCTACTGCCAATTGAGGATGGACCAGCCAAGCGTGTTACTTCTTCATTGTTGAGAACTATCATATTGAAGTTGTCACAGAGGTCATATATCAAGGAAGATCGGTTGTCGTCGTACAGTTCTCCCCAGCCTGTACCCAGCCTGTGAGAGTTAAATTCTTCCATGATCAACCGTGGAGAAGGAAGAACCGAACAAATATCTGAAAGTTGTTTTTGGTTTATTGAGGCTCTAGGAAGAATATACACAGAAGCAATGCAAGGGCTTTTATTTCTTTATAACAGCCTGACACGCGACACTTTCAAGGCCTGGAATTGGAGGAAAATTCTCCCTTTTTAATCCCCAAAAATACTCCCCCTCCACGTGAACCCTCACGATCAAGACGAATAATATTGAAATCATGAAACGCAAGATCGTTTTCGGAAGAGAGCCATGTTTCACAAAGAGCGAATGCATCACAACCGGTATTGAGAGCTAGGAATTTGAAAGATTTCAATTTAGGAACAATACTTCATCAATTCCACTGTAGAACAGTGATAAAATCCCCGACCTCATTTGGAAAATTATCCATCGAAGGAAATGATAGCTGCAAGGAGGGCCACTTCAACGTTAATTTCTTCAAAAAAGTCTTCACAGTGGGAAGCATTGCCCAAAAAAATGCTTTTGAGAGGGTCCGAAATTTCAAGGTACTTGAAGACACCTTCGGCAATGTCATCAAATGAGAACAGCCCACTTGAGGAGGGGGCTTCTGTTCTTATAATAGGTGCGTGAGGGGTTTTAGATGTCCCCTGGAGAAATGGAAAGTCCTGGATGTTAGTAAAGGGCGATACGGTCAAAATTTGGTCAATATCAACTTGACGTATTTCTTTCAATTTCGCATTTTAAAAACCTGAACACCCCTCATTTTGAAGGTGTGTATGTGTAGAATGTTGCTCCTATTTTGATTTTGGAATTCACTCTTCAGTTGTCAAAATGCCGTCCAAGCAAGAAGAGCAGCGTATCAAAATTTTGCTCGCGCATCGCGAAAATCCGAGCTACTCGCACGCAAAGTTGGCAAAATCGCTAAAAGTTGCCAAATCAACCGTTACAAATGTAATTAAAGTGTTTGGGGAACGTTTGTCGACAGCCAGGAAGTCTGGATCGGGGGGAAATCGAAAACCGGAAGCCGCTGAGACGACAAAGAGAGTTGCCGGTAGTTTCAAGCGAAACCCTAACCTATCTCTCCGAGATGCCGCAAATAAGCTGGGTGTATCGTCTACAACCGTGCATCGAGCCAAAATACGAGCCGGACTATCGACTTACAAGAAGGTAGTGACTCCAAATCGCGATGATAAACAAAATACGACGGCCAAAGCGCGATCCCGGAGGCTGTACACGACGATGCTGACGAAGTTTGACTGCGTGGTAATCGACGACGAAACCTACGTCAAAGCCGACTACAAGCAGCTTCCGGGACAGGAGTTTTATACGGCAAAAGGAAGGGGAAAGGTAGCAGATATTTTCAAGCACACGAAACTGTCAAAGTTCGCAAAGAAATGTCTGGTTTGGCAAGCCATCTGTACCTGTGGCTTGAAAAGCAGCATTTTCATAGCTTCCGGGACTGTCAACCAAGAAATTTACGTGAAAGAGTGTTTGAATAAACGTCTGCTGCCTTTCCTGAAGAAACACGGTTGTTCCGTACTGTTTTGGCCGGATTTGGCATCTTGCCATTACGGCAAAAAGGCCATGGAGTGGTACGCCGCCAACAACGTGCAGGTGGTTCCCAAGGACAAGAACCCTCCCAACACGCCAGAGCTCCGCCCAATTGAGAAATACTGGGCTATTGTCAAGCGGAACCTAAAGAAGACCAAAAAAACTGCTAAGGACGAGCAGCAGTTCAAGGCAAACTGGCTTTCTGCGGCGAAGAAGGTGGTAAGGTGGCTGTACAAAATCTGATGGCAGGGGTCAAGCGTAAGGCCCGGCAATTCGGATTTGGAAAAGCGGAAGCCTAACTGAATATTTTTCCTGAGTTTTATACTAATTGAACTTGAAAATGAAATTTAATTTGATTTTTTAAACAAACGATTTCACCGATTTACACGCGTTTTCCCTTGACCAAATTTTGACCGTATCACCCTTTACTACGGAAACCAGGAGGAATTGTTTTTTCCTTTTTTCCACCTTTCCTCGCTAGGGCCCGCTAGTCTCGGGCTTTTTTTCAGCAACTTTCCGTGGGCGGACGCGTCTTCGCTTCCTTCTTGAAAACTGAACGATGTTCCCTCTTTAGCCAAATCATAGTCAGACTCGTCATCTGGCCGAGGTTAAAGGGATTTGTATTGGCATCGGGTGATGGTGAGGCTTTTTTCAACATTTCGGCGGAAGAGTGCCTGGAACGCTGTTTTAATGTGCATAATGTGCAATCTATTCAGGGGAGAAAGAGAAAAACAAAACACTTATCTTATATGTATTATTGAGCTGCTACTGTTGCTGCTGCTGCTGCTGCTGTCGGGTGGAAAATTTGAAATTTCAACTAATGAACTTTGAGAAATCATTAACGCAACGGAGCACGGAAAAAACGAACTGTACCGCTTGCTTTTTCACTAGGGAATGAAAATGATTTCATTCAACTTCAACACCATAATCGTACGCTCGAACCTTACGCTTAACTCCACTCATTAGGTTCGGTACAACATCTGGCTGCAGCTTCCTTTGTATGAAAACCCACTTTTCCGTTATGCCTTCCTCAAATTTGAACTCGTTGGGATGCTTCCATAGTGCCTGCTTCATATTAGCCCAGTATTTTTCGATGGGCCTTAGTTCTAGTGCGTTGGGGGGTTCATGTCCTTGGGTCCGAAAGTGACCCCGTTGGCTTCGTACCACTCCAGGACAACGGCACGAAGCTTGATCCGGCCAGAAGATCGTAGGGCTCTGGGATTGCTTCGACAGACGATGCAAATGCTTCTGTAGACACTTCTTGAAGTAGATCTCCCCGTTTACAGTCCCGTTAGTTACGAACGGCGAACTCCTGAGCAGAATGCTTGCCAAATCATGTATTTCTTGGCAAACTTTAGAAGTTTCTGCTTTCTTACTTCCTCCAGAACATCAAACTTGTGCTGGGCTGTCAAGACCAGTAGACCCAGAGGCTGCCGGGAGTCCACCTTAACATAAGTCTCATCATCCATGATGAGAAAATGAGGCTTCGTCAGCATCTGGGTGTACAGTTGGGCTTGTGACTCTCCCACCATATTTTGCCGTCCGTCACGATTTGGAGCCTTCTCTACTTTGTTCGTATGCAGTCCCTCCCGGACCTTGGCTCTCTGAACGAAAAACTTGGAAAGATTCAACTTTTTGGCAACATCCCTGTCCGAAGCATTGTGATTCCGCTAAAACGCTTTCACGAAACGTTGGTGATCCTGATCACTAATAGAACATCAATTCTGACCACATTTCGTCTTCCGTTCGATGCTCAGAATTTCATAGTAAGGTTTAATCACACGACTCACCATTGACTGCACCATTCCGCGTTGTTTTCCGATGTCCTGATGAAAGATATGAAGATTTTCCCTGTGCTTGCACAAAATCAATTCGTTACGTTGCTTTTTGGGTGAAGCCATTTTTTCCAATTTAAGACAAATTGACAGCGATAAAAATACAAAAAAAAACACTCTAAACTACATCTACCCAAATTTTCATGAGGAAATACCAAATGGGAAATTTTCTACAGCGTATTTTCCGTGATGCAATTTGATGTGGGACACCCTTTACATCGGAAAGACGACGATACTTCCAGTCATTTTCGTCTGATCCCCAAGTTAGAAGGCTTGGAGGAGAGAAACACAATAGGAAACAACACCGGAACGTGACCGTTAACAATTCGGGAACAAGAAAGGTATAAGGATTTACTGGGTCATAACCTTTCTCTGGTTGCACTTAGAGCTTTGCCACTCTACCGAACGATAAGCCGCTCTCTATTACCCGCTCATTTCTAACGGAGTTAAAAGTGGGTGAGCCTGTTAGTAAGGCAAAAGCGGTCTTTTGCCATATGAAGCAAACTAAATACTAAGGATCCCATCACATTTTCACGGATGGATTGGTAGATGAAGAGGAGGAAGTTGGTTTTGGAACAGTGGACGAAGTACGAGAATGTTGCGCTCGCCTACCGGAGAAATACACTATTTTCTCGGCATTACGTTGGCAATAAACTCGGCAATAAACTCGGAGGTCAAAACCATGTTTTTTATCAAGCTTTGAAACTTTCGAGAAGGGTACGTGGCCACATCCTTGGATTGGGGAAGCACAGCGAGAATTGGAGCAAACTGGTGCAACGATCTGTTGGATACCAGGACACCGGAACAGTAGGCAACAACAAGGTGGACACTCTGGTTAATCAAGGACGAACAGCCCAGTTGAAAACTTGCGAGATCTCAGCGGTCGACCGGATTACATTGAGCAAGCGGATTTTGTTTGTTGTGTAGGAGACACTGGTTGCAAGCAAGGGAAGTGAAACTGCGAAGGGTAAAACTATCTACGGCAGCGTGGCCCGATCTGCGAATCGGGCATACAAGCAACAATCAATATGCAACTAGCGATTTGAAATTGGTTCACTGTTGTAGAACCCCTAGTTCCGAACTACACCTTGCAGTTTGCACCTTGCTATACACTCTTGCGCTTTTCAGTACCTTTCGGTACTAGTATCTTTGGCTTTGTTTTGATTCGCTATGTTATTTTGACAGAATACTTGAAGGTGCGTTGGTGAGAGTTACGTTATTAGGGGCGAATCATAAGACTTGGGACCCGCGTGCTAGTACTTCCTGAGCCAAAATATATATTCATTTTCTTCATGACTATCCATCCGCTGATACAAGGCTAAATCATGGGTGGCAGATGGAAAAGGAGGCAGAGAAGATGTGTGTCTGCTGTATTGTAAGAATACCAGTGAAACAAAAACTCAACGGTATCAATTAGAAATGGACGGTACATTAAGTAAAATTCTTAGAGTAATCAAATAGCAGTTCAGGTTATCGTGAGTTTTGGATTACGAATGAGAGAACGGTTATTTTATTCCGTAAAGTTAACAAAACAAAACAAAAAATATGAGCAAAAAAAAATTTGTCAATTTATTGGTTTAGAGTATAATAAATATAGGATAGTTAACTACAACCGAAAGATTTCCCACATCTTTTCAACTAATAATCAATGTTTTCTGATACGTTTAAAAAGTTTTCAAATTGAGTAGGTTAATTGATATATCTTCCTCCATTAGATAAACAAGGAGGATTTTCTTCCGAAGAAAATTTGTGAACGCTGCGTCAATAAAATTGAGCAATTCTTCGACTGGCGAGCCAACTGCGTGCAAACTGACGCAATATTGCGTAACTACGCAGATTCAATGCGAGTAGTAACGGCTACGATTAATTTTCAGGTGAGTTGTGGTAAGATCATCCTTCGTTACCCTTTTTACATAATAGAAGAACGAGATTTCTAATCATGTTCTCCCTGTACAACAGGACGGTACAGTAAATATCGATAAAATGACACCTGCTCAGAAAAATGCATATCTGGAAGCACACATGGCAGTGCAACAGCAAATGATGCAAGCTGCTCAGCAGATGCACCAACAGCAACAGCAACAGCAGCAGCAACAACAACAACAACAGCAGCAACAACAGCAACAACAACAGCAGCAGCAGCCACATCAACATCAGCAGCAGCAACAACAACAACAGCAGCAGCAACAACAACTCCAGCAACAACCCCTTCAGCCGCACCACGGATCGTCTCGGTCAGCGAAGAAATCCAAACCCAACAATCACGAAAGTCAACCGGCACAGTACCATCACCAACAGCTTCAGCAGCAAAGTCTGCAGCAGCAACACCACAGCCACCAGCAATCCAATAACTCGATACCAACTGCTACGACAAGCGGTACTATCAATACAACCCATTACGCAAATACGATAAAAGTACCACAAATCAACACTAGCTCGATATCGAATTCAACCAACACCAGCATTGCTGGTGGTGACAGCAGTACCTTCACTGTGCCGGACGACGTGGGTATGGGGTTTGAAGGTGGAGTACGCGTTCTTCAAAGTTTGGGGAATTGGTACATCGACAACCGCACAATTTCTTGATTATATCTAATCATTATATCTACTTTTTCCTCTTTTCCTCGCTGGGCAGGTCACCGGAGATACCTCCAAATATTCCTCGACCAAACTTAATTCCCTTTACAGAACCATACACCGAAGGAGGATCGATGCATCCTGCTACACGGTTGAAAGCACTGCAGCAAGTTCAACAGGCATCGTCTAAAAAGAGCTCAGCTAAACCCAAGGCAGCTATCATTAATACGGGTCCACCGAAGCCGGTCTTCGAGTGTACAATCTGCGGGAAAGGACTAGCTCGGAAAGACAAATTGACGATACATATGAGAATCCATACAGGGGAAAAGCCATATATCTGTGAGGTTTGTGATAGAGCCTTTGCTCGAAGGGATAAATTGGTGATCCACATGAACAAGTTTAAGCATGTCACTCCAACTAACATCGCTCCTCTTGGAAAACGCCAGAACCGTGTGCCTACGTTAGGTTTGAATCATGGCCAAAGTTTAATTGTTTAACAATATGAAAATTCCAATTAATTTGTAACTCTATTTATAGTTAAAAAGGAAGAACAGAAAAGCGAAGACAATAAGCCAATACTGATTGATCATCATGCCTTAGCAACGCAGACTTTGACAACAGTGGTCAACAATATTTCAGCTCAACAACAACAACAGCAACAGCAGCAGCAGCAACAACAGCAACAGGGTCCTGGACATTTATCCCAGGCGACCGCTCCCGCTGGACAGCACGGGCAGCAACAATCCAGTGGGCCTTCAGTTTTAGGAATGAGCATACCACAACATCATCATCAGCTGTCTTGGACATGTGAGTTATGCGGTAGAATGTTCCAAACTCGGGAAGAATGGACGTTGCACGCTAAGAGTCATCTGGAGGTATGGTTATGGTAGCATTTGGATGAGATTAGTTTGATCATAACATCCCCCGTTGTTTTAGTATTGACAACAAGCAAGCGGTACTGTGGTTCTAACAGGCAGCAGCACTGATAATAATAGTATTAATAGTCACAGAGATAAGAATATCCAATCTTCATCTCCAATATCATCAAACCAGGTAATTTGAAAAAAAAATTGGATTAATTTATGTAGGATACTTCTAATATTAGAATCCCTAATAAATTTCGTATAGTGATTTTTCTTAACTACCTCTTTTGGGTATCATCCAAACCATTCAAGAAATGGTTGGAGGATTTGTGATATCGTTCGTTTAATGTAATTTTTTTTATCAAAGATAGTCTTGCAGTCTATGGCAGCTCCACAGGTCGCCTTCCACTTTTGATCGGCAATACAAATATTCACCGGAAATAATAGATTCCTTTTAATCGTGGATCATGGATCATAGACTATGGACCAGGGCGCAGTTAGCCGTTGATATGGTTTTTGATACATTGTCTTTGATATTTTAGATTACTGGATTTCTTCTTCTGGCTTAAAAAAAATTACACTAAGAATTAAGACTTCACTTTATCAGCGATAAACTTACTCGTCTGATGATTACAATGAAAAAAAAGCGAATCTCGTGCAAGGTTTGTTTTTTTCGAATTCGATAGGCTTAGTCAGCAATTCTACCGTATTCCCACATTCCATGGCGTGATGCGCTTGGCCTGCTCCTATTGGTCGAACCACCTATCAGTGTTTTCATAGCTACTCCCGTCTGATGGAAAGGCGTCCTCGGCTTTCGCGATCCTTTCCTTCTGTGGGCTGTCCCTGCTCCTCGGTGTCCTCCTTCTTGATGTTCGGTTGCAGCGGAATAGCATCGGGACCTTGTTCCTCTGTTGGTTTTGGGCTCGTGATCTCCTTCTCCTCTGTGTTTATCTGATGTAGAATAGCGTTCCTTGCTAGCCGAATACAGCTGATTCCCATGGTCATAATGGTGGTTGTAGATATCCATCCAAACGATAGCCATTTGAAAATGCTTATTTGTCCTTGAATATTCTCCATGGTAAGATTCGGCTTCCTGAGGTTTTCTTGATGCTCTAAGGAAGAGGTCTGCAAATACTTCAAAGGAAATGCGATAGAAGGTTTTAGTGGTATTTGCCTGTAGTCCAGTAGTGAGTGTAAATGATTTAACCGGGATTGTGGTATCCAGATTTATGAACTCCTTCCCATCCTTGTATACTGAGCAGTTAGAGATTTGGATAAGAAAAGATCCAACCAATTCCTTAGTTAGGTTTCTTTAGTTCACGGGTTGTTGACTTCATCGATTCGCATAATATGGTTTTGACCAAACGTTTTCTTCATGGAACATTCGGCAGCACTCCCATTCATCCGTTTTGTAATAAATACATGGAGCAGCTAACCCTATCCTGGAACACATGCCTAAACATTTTAAATTGCATCGATTTTGTTTGTTTGTGTTACCTTTTCATGCAATGGTCAAAATAGAGTTTTTAAGAAAAAAACAAAACACGTCAGTTTCAAAGCAAGGCTTGCTGCGAGCAGTAATCAAGGCAAGGTAATCAAGCAAGGCTTGCTGCGATCATCAGTAATGTGTATCAATAAGGATTGTATCGAAAATAAACTGATAAAGCTTATGATGCGCCTAAGACTATCGGTCGGAGCCTACCTACATTCGATGCGTTCATTTGTCAACAACTTGATCAGCTCCTGAACTTTCGGAGTGTTAAAATTCAAGTGGTGGACAGGTGGCTTCGTGAGAACAACCCAGACAACCACAAGTCGTATAACAGTGTTGAAATACTATCGTATATTCCTATATTTTTAGTCAAAATCGCAATTTATTGTGGCCTTTATCGTATTATGTTTAAGTGAAATCGTAAAGAATGCATATTTTCGACTTCTTTGCGATGTGTCATTTATTCATCGTACTGCGTCACAAACTAAATCGGACATACATCGCTAACCTTTTCAAATCGAATTTGTTATTACTTATTCAATCGCATATGATATCAAATAAACTCGTTTAAGTAAACAATGAAATTTGCACGTATATGGCCTCCACTTTTGTACGTATAAGCCATATTTTTGCATTCTATACGATTTGTTTACTTACATATATGTTTGTATAGAGCGGTTCCATATCATTTCAGCAACGAGTAATTTTGATATTTTTTGATTTGCATGAAACCTTGCATACACGTTTTTGGGGAAGAAAAACGCCGTTTTGCATACTTGGTTCGCCATTTTGAATCTAGCCTTACTTATGAGAAGGGCCTATGAAAAATGCACATGATATCTTCAAAAAATTGTATCTCGGAAACGGTTTGTCCGATTGGTTTGGTGTCTTCGGCGAAGTTTTAGACAATTGTTGGTGCTATATGGAGAAAATATGCACGGTAAAAAAAAAAGTTTGGTTTTTGTGTTTTGAACTAAAATATAGATTTTCCCTTAAAAGTGACCTGTCAATAATTTTTTAATTATTTTTATATTATAGCTGACTTAAAATGCTATCTAGTGCACAGTGAGTTGTTCTGGAGAAAATAGGTTACAATGAAAAAAAATTTTTTAAAAATTACAATTTTCAAAAAGCTATTAAGAAAAGTCAAAAAAGTTTGTCACCCTAATTTTATGAAAGTACATCAAATTTGCAAGCAAAAGTACTTAGGTAACATTTTTCTAAGATGCACCGTTTAGAAGATATTACTGATTCAATATTGATTTTTTGATAACTTAATAAGTTTTGACCCTTTTCGGATGTACTCAGTGTTTTTTCGGTTTCAAAAGTATTTTTTTTGGAAAGATTGGAAAATTTTGAGTTAAAATGACACTGACAACTTAAAGATTCGAGTGAAATTCTCTGCCTTAAAAGTATTTTGAAAAACAAGTTACAAAATCCCACTATCAGGAACAATGATTTCTTCCAGTTATTTTTGGTGTATTGTGTTGAAAATGAGCATTCAACTCTTGCATATCGCCTAAAGGGTCACCCACAATTGATACGTTGCGGATGCGTTGACGTAAATTTGACAGAAAACCTATAGGAAAACTGTCAAATTCACGCAAACGCATCCGCAACGTATCAATTGTGGGCCAGCCATAACAGTTTAATCCATTTAAACTGGATGTGTTTATACTGTGCATATTTTCTCTCTATTGCCGAACATTGCCCCAGACATCAAACCGATGAGACAACTCGATTTCGAGATACACCTTTTTGAGAACTGCAAATGCAAGCTCCTCAATTAGCAAGATTCAAAAGAGCGAATTAAGCTTATTTTTCAGGGATGGTGAATGTGCGCAATAAAAAATAACATTATATGTTGGATATCATCAGTTTATTTTTATTCCTGTATTTTTATAAAATTATTGTTTACACAACTTTCTTAACAATATCGAATATTTTGGCATCATTGTCAGGACAGTTTGAATAAAGCGTTGCCTTTATTGTATTTTATGATAGAGGAAGAAATGAGTGGAATTTGTGAGTTCCTTGAATTGTTTTTGCATTATTATATTGATTATTTAGCTGCAAAGACATATTTTCGTATTCGTCTGTACTGCCGTTCTACGCATAATTGTCCCATATTGAAAAATAGACAACTGAGCAAAATGCAATTATAGTTAAAACATATTTTTGTTATCGGGAAAGAATTGGCGTAATAAATAATGCTTTTATGTCCAAAATAACGTTGGAAACCATCATTTCCAATGAATCCTATCATTTTTTTCCGTTTGTAGATTCAATTTATGTTATTTTTACCGAAAAATGATCGGTGGACTGTTATGCCGAGAAATATGGAATAAATTGAACAATTCTACGCATAAGAGTCCCACTGAGAATTTTGAAAGTTTTACTCGAAATCTGAAATGGATGCGTTGGCCGTGTTGCATACGGAAGTGATGATAGTGATGGCGATTTTTACGGGTTCGATCTCATTCACGGATCGGGAGTGTGATTCTGCACCGAATGTGAAAAGCTTCCCAGCGGAATCTTCAGAAATATGTAGACGATTCTGTTGGAAGCTTTTACGAAACCCAAGTAATAAAACAAAATAAGAAATCCAGGAAGAGAATTTTACCAAGAAACGAAAAGCGGCGAATGGCATCATTATGAACTTGAACGGAATTAACAGTTAGTACAACGGAATTAACACACTGAACTAAATTCACTCGCGACCGTACATTGAAAATATCTGGAATATCCAAATCGAAAAATGGCGATACTACATAGAATACACTAATTCCGTAGACGTCAACACATGATTTACTTCAACAACTTCTAAAAGAAGCAACTAAAAATAATCGCAAATAAGAGCTTCACGATGAATCAACACGTCTCATGGTAGAATTCTCCTTGAGGGATCGACGGTAAAGAAGGCGTTGCTGTCAACGCAACATGAAGATGTTCCAGAACAAAAATTCAAATTCAGGTTGCCTACAATGAAAGGAACTGAGCAATAACCATGTTTTTTTCTATGAGCTATGTTTATGTATTTGGAATTAAAAAATAATAATTTTTTTTTCTGAAAAACTTCGGTATTTTTTAACCCTACAATAATTTTGTCAGTTAGTAACCATTGTTGGTAATCAGTCCATTGTGCAAATAAAATGAAAGTGCCCATAATTGTGTGCAAATAAAATGGAAGTGCCCATAATTGTGTGCAAATTAAAGTGACCTATATTTGTAAACCCACTGTTAGAAATCTCATCCTTACGTTTTTGAACGGAGACGCTCCGCCCCCTCTCGCTTTCCACTCACATCGATTTTAAGTCCTTAGCATCTAGTTTTATATAATTCTGAACAATACGCTTGTAAAAATTTAAGTAAAATACATTGCTTTTGAATACTTCGCTAGTGGGACAGTTATGCGTAGAATTTCACAATGGGACAAACAGACTTGGTATTTTTTCGAGAATTTTTCGAATAACTAATATTTTTTGTTTGTGTTTGCTGTAAATATACGTGAAAATAGACCGTTTTATTAAGAAAAATGAAAATCTTCAAAAAGCAATATGGGACAATTATGCGTATAACGGCAGTGTAGTAGAATAACAAAATGACAACTTTGTAAGTTCTTCTTCTTTTCGTTTGTTTGCCCAAATAAACAACTCTCTTGCAGTCTTTATCGGGTGTTCGCGTTCTTTGGCTAAACTTGCTCTGGTAGCCATGCGTTTTATCGTACCTCCAATAGCATCGCATGGACCTTTTCCGTGCGATGTTGCGAAGAAATGCCATTCAGCGTCAATACCATACTTTGACTTAAATTTACAAAGGCTAGAAAAGTTTTTTCGGTTTTTATACTGTGAAGCAGCACCATCTGACATAAAATAATTTTTTTTATGTTTTTATTTTGATCAATTTGTAAAAAGTTTATCATTTTATCAATAAACAAATTAACAGCGACTGAATCATGTCTTAGTTCTTCAGAAATTATAATGAAGCTAAAATGTTTAATTTGCATATTTTCAGTATAATATATTACGAAAAAGGATGGATTGTGGCCTGTTGCACGTTCCAATGGTGTGATTGAACTTCATCCTGCAAAATGAAGCTGTAATTTTCAGAAAAGTCACAAATAGCTAAAAATTCACCATCTTGCAAGTTTTGTTTTGTAGTTTTCAAAAAATTGGATTGTTCGGTTTTTACAAAATCATGCGGAATCAAACTTAATTTTGAGCTGAAAATGAAACAAACTCATCGGTTTGCTTTACAATAGTTTCTAAATCACATCTGTCAGTGGTAACCCATTGTTCGAATGAAAGCTTTTCAACAAAGTTTTCTTCCAGTTGTTTCAATAAACTGTCCTCTAAAACTGAGGTATCTGGAGCAGCTTTTACATCTTCATAGATGGCAATGAGTTGTCTTATTTTCGCAAAGGAATCTATTCGTTAATGTTTTTAGATCATTCAAGACATTGTATTTTTTAAGCTATGCTAGAATTAAATTGACATTTTCATGCGTAGTGCAAACGCAAACATTATGTGTTCCTGTGTTAGTCAATAGTTTACATTGCCTTGGCCGGAGGCTTTGCAAATGATGAAACCCTATTTTTACATTGACGTACATTTCATTAAAGCGATTTAAAGCTTCTCTCAATGTCATCATTAACAATCTTTTCTGAACAGCTAATCTCTTATTTCCTGTCTTACGCTAACAAAATCTCTTTGGCCTGGCATTGCATGGCTTATATCATCGTCCTCAAAAAATTCAAAACCAGTTCTTTTGTTTCATTACTCATAGCTTTTCCAGAGCTTGAACCTTGAGATGAATTAAATACATTATCTCTTTCCTTTCTTGCATCTGATGCCATATTTCTACTCGTTTCAAATTCGTCTACAATTTTTTGTACTGGCCATGATTTTGGTAACAATGATAAAACTTAATAGTTTTTCTTGCCTTGTGGCTGAATTTAAAAATTTCATTTTCATATTTTCTATGACTTCATCAAACTCGTTTGCTTTTTCTGTTTTAGCGTCTAATTTAAAAAGATTTCTTCGTACACCTTCGACGATTTCAGCGCACTTTTTTCAGGATAGTGAACATTTTTAACCTTACCTAATCTATAGGCGAAACACGAATAGCTGCTATTCCTCGGTTGAATATTTCGACGTCTACAGGCATCGTGAAGTCTTCATTTGATTGAATTGTGCTTAGCGTTGACGCTGATGGTATCGTGACCAAACTTTCATAGCTTTGCGAATCAGGTACATCAGGTATGGTCTGAACAGTTGGTATCCTTTGAGCCGCCGGCTACGCTTTGTTCTTCGTTTTGGGTGAGGTGAGCTCTGAATCAACATGTAGACGGCAAGACGAACAAATACGAAAATCCTTGGTGTTGAGTGTGGATACCTTGGAAAATCCAATTGATTTTAGTTTTTGGATGATACCATCCGTGAGATATCGCAGCTCTTTCGAACACTGAATGTCTTTGAATGAGGCGAATACATTTTATTTTACTCATTTTGTAATCTGTAACATAGACAATATTTTCCAATTGTTAGTTTTGTACGAAAATATCACAAAACATATAATTAAAATGTGTATTTAAAACTTACCTTTGCACCAAAACGTGTTACACTTTCCTTTACAATTATTAAGTTATCAAACAACACTAGATCTCGTTCAAAAACACAGGATTATGAGCTGAAATTACTATAATCACTATGCTACTAGCAACCTTTCTGCATTTACTGTTTGGTAGATACTGGATTAATTCAGAACCGAGTCAGACATTATTATACAGCTCACAGGTAGAAATCATAGAATACTGGGTAAAGACTGTTGGAAGATAGGTGGAGTTGAACGCTCAGGTATCGTCGAACCTTCAGGTACGAGTTTGGAGAGTTGGAGCGAGGTAGATTTGCTGGCATAGGTATATTGTTATTGAAGAAGATTGTAAATTTTATATACCTGGAATGAATAAAGAGTGCGGCGGTTGTTGATTGAGGTATCAGTCGGCAGCCGTCTAGTTTGATGGAAGGTGACTAAGACTGCGTTCTTTTGTTTATTATTAAGAAACGGTCATCGACGGAGCTAGCCTCGTTATGGCCAGCGTGGCCATGGTGGACTAGTTCAACAAAGACCATGTTTACAATCACCAACTGTACGTAGTACAGCTAACTGGTATCTAATACTTGTTAGCACGTTTTCAGCACAACGCACCACAACGCACGATAGTGGGATTTTGTAACTTGTTTTTCAAAATACTTTTAAGGCAGAGAATTTCACTCGAATCTTTAAGCTGTCAGTGTCATTTTAACTCAAAATTTTCCAATCTTTCCAAAAAAAATACTTTTGAAACTGAAAAAACACTGAATACATCCGAAAAGGGCCAAAACTTATTAATTTATCAAAAAAATCAATATTAAATCAGTAATATCTCAAACGGTGCATCTTAGAAAAATGTTACCGCAGTACTTTTTGCTTGAAAATTTGATGTACTTTCATAAAATTAGGGTGACAAACTTTTTGACTTTTCTTAATAGCTTTTTGAAAAATGTAATTTTTTTAAAATTTTTTTTCATTGTAACCTATTTTTCTCCAGAACAACTCACTGTGCACTAGATAGCATTTTAAGTCAGCTATAACATAAAAATAATTAAAAAATTATTGACAGGTCACTTTTAAGGGAAAATCTATATTTTAGTTCAAAACACAAAAAACAAACTTTTTTTACCGTGCATATTTTCTCCATATAGCACCAACAATTGTCTAAAACTTCGCCCAAGACACCAAACCAATCGGACAAACCGTTTCCGAGATACAATTTTTTGAAGATATCATGTGCATTTTTCATAGGCCCTTCTCATAAGTAAGGCTAGATTCAAAATGGCGAACCAAGTATGCAAAACGGCGTTTTTCTTCCCCAAAAACTTGTATGCAAGGTTTCATGCAAATCAAAATATACAAAAAATAAAAATTGGAAAAATTTCCCACTTGTGAATCAAGCACTTAAATTGCTCAATCTTCAAATCCTTAAACTCGAACTCTTCACACGCCCTTGTCACCAAAGGTGATGATGTCGTCCGACTCCGATTTCATCAGGCGCAGGCATTGATAGCGCTTGTGGAAAACGGAGCCTGTCGAAGATATTGGTCAGCGTCTTGTCGGTTTCGGCGAACGTTACTTCCTTCGGCAGCTTCGGAAGGATGTAGTTGACGTAGTGACTGTGAGTGGACTTTTCCAACTTCCGGAGCAGGAGTTAAACCTTGGATGCTTTACCCAGACTACGGTCGTCGATTTCGAAAAGATCCACGTACCATGCGAACCACTTTTCGAATGTGGTGCCCTTCTCTGGGGAGAAACATAACTCGCTGATGTTGGTCGATAGTGACTCCAATTCTTGCTCTGGGCTGCTTGCTTGCGGAACGGCCAACCGCTGTAGAAGCTGGGTCATCTGCAAGATCGCTGCTTGGAGTTTTTGATTGTATTCAGCTTGACGTCAAAAATTGAATCTTATTACCCAACATAACCGCAGTCAGCGGTTGCTGCGATTGCTCGGAATGGAACAACGATGAACTTCATTTTACCTTCGGAACAGATCGATGTTGATTCGTGATTTGGCCAAAAAAGCTGGTACAATAACAAAACACACGCCCTCTAGAAATGCGACAAAACTACTATCCAAAACCTCATGAATGGAGTCAAACCAAAAATCACAAAATTCTGGCAATTAAGTTCATTTCATTCATTTTGTTCTGTTTAAACTAGGAGAGCACGACTTAATTTAAATGATGCAGTTCTTTTTAATATTTAGTTGTTTTTTTACTTCATGCTATGAGAAAAAAATGTGAAACTTTTGTGAAATATATATTTTACGAACTAACCCGTATACGCGTATTACACGTATTACAAATTGTATTAATTTTTTTGCAAGAAGCTTCTCTAGAAGTGCTTTGGTTGATAAGAAAATTGTAGAAAAAATATTTATAAACGGAAAATTTTCGTTTTCTATACGTGCTCTTGAAATCATCAGAACTAAAACTTTGACCTGATTGATTGCCTTTCCACGACCCAGCCCGTGGCCCAATAAGTGATTCAGATACGTTACTATAAGGCATAAGGTAGCTACATTACAACTGACAAACCCATTTTCTTTTTCAGACTCTTTATAGCCTCAACAACACGTCCGGCGTAGCATCAAATGTGTCCCAGAGCATAGTGGTGCAACCGCAGAACAATTTTTGTTTCCTGTGTCGTCAAAGCTGCGGTAGCCAAGCAGAATTTGCAATTCACATTCGGGGACATTTTGTGGATGGAAAAATTTCCGCAACCACGGTGGATTCGAATACACTGATCGCGAGACATGTCGACGTTCACAGCGGTAGCGTTTGCAGTTCAAGCACCTAAATAAATACCGGCAGTTGGCGCAGTTCAGGATTTGATTGAATAACCTCTTGATTTGAAATTTTCTAAACGAATTTACATATCCATTTGTACAGTGATCGACATTTTATTATTTATTTCTGTTATGTTTTCTTTATGTTAATTTATCGTAAGCTAACGAAAAAATAACTTGTAGCTGATGTGGTGAAAAGGATCTTCTAAAGATCAAGAGCAATTAGGATGTTTTTTTTAAACGGAATCAAAAGTAGAAGGAGAGTAAAATTATAAATTTCCATTGAATCATATTGTGGGTCTTGTTTTATTATTCTCAACATCCGACAATCACCTCTTCCAATGCCAATTCTGGTTGCAGTTGTGTTGCACGAAGAATCGAAAGTACGATGGAAGTTGCCAGAGGAACTGAACAGTAGTTTACTTGTAAAACTTCCGACTTCAACCAGGTGTATCGCAAAACTCAAACAACACCTGGCTTGTAAGGAAAAGCTGAACGTTAAATGGTTTTGGCATATTGTGCTGAGATGGTTGTGAGTTTGATTAAGCCGTTTTTCACCAAAGCGTGAATGAAACCCGCCGAGGTGGGAGACAGCATCAGTCTTATCGAATTAGTTATGCATGGCTGTCTGGAGCATGTGGCCGCGTTCAGTGCTCTGATCTGCATTTTCAAAGAAAATGTTCCAAACAACGTAATTAGCCTATGAACGGTTCGTTGCTGACGATTCGGTTAAGCTGGTTCTGATTGAACCACATTATACGCGGCATCATGCCGGCAGCTCAATTTTGTAATCTTGACCGCACGTGTTTCAGCGATCTTTTCTTCACACTTTCTCGCAGCTCATCACATGTAATGGTGCTCGCCTCGCCCCGAGGTTTTGAGCGGACCAATAGAGTAGCTTTACGGTCAATAGTAGTCGACGAAGAAAAATATAAGAGTAAATCTTGATTGGTTTTACTTTTATGCGTGTAAGAGGAAGCAATACGCCTTTTGCTGAAAAGCGAAACATTTTGTTCAAGTGATAGGTAAATATTCACTGGAAGAAAAAAAATATTTATTTATTTTTGCTTGATTCGAGAGATTGAACCATCATCAGTGTGAGAGGATTCACTATAGGGAGCTGTTTTTTTATGCGATTATTTGGAAAGCAAAATTTAAAGTGCAAGCTCGCTGTTAATTTCTGGCGCAGTTATACAACTGCGTTTCAATTGCATCGGCTGTATACCAAGCGGAGGATGTAAATTTTCCAACAATAAATCAAACATCATAAAGAAAACAGAAGGAATGCATTGCGCTGCCTCTTGATCGCATTTCTACTTTTCAGTTTTTTTTTCGGAAAATTTTGCATCCAAGACAATTTCGGTCAACCATTGAATAATTGGCTATAAATTAAAATGTGCCATTTTTATCACGTTTATTGGAAATTTTACATGATCTGCATCCATGCGCAAGCGATGAACTTCTGCTCGCAGCATCGCCATCGGTATGCCAATGGAGTGCTTCGTGGGTTTTCCAAGGTGATCGAACTTCTGGCACTACATGAAAATGGACCAAACGCCTTTTTGAAGTCCGAATTGAGCGCAGCATTAGTGTTACGTATGCCAGTGTCGGCCGTTTTCGTTCACATGCTTATCTTTATAGGCGCGCATTGCAAGTGGTCTGCTTCGGTTGACCATGAGAGAAAGTTCGAAGCTTGATGAATGATTGCACAGTTGGGAACTTTTGGATGCGTTTTTCGGCTTGGGTCAAGAATTGGTACAAAGTAGGTGCAAAGATGTCTCAGAAGGTAAGTTCAACGGTGGAAAATCTTTTCCGCTATCGGTATATAATTCGAGAATAATAATAGTAGTAGTAAGTAAGTGGTAAATGTAATGAAAATCTATGTTCAATATCATACGTAAATGGAGCGTCTAAAACAATACAATTTTTTCTGCGGAATTTCATACCTAGACTAAAATACGTTATGGGAGAAACAGTCTTTCTTAGCAATACTTGCATGTTGCTATGTTCGTGTGAAATAAAATACAAATTTAAGTGCGTAAATTTTAAGCGTAAAAATTCCATTAAAAAAATACGATCTCCCAGAATTTCATAATTATTGGTAGTTTTGTTTCTTATAAAAAATATAAGACCAGTATTTTTATTATTTTAATAGGGTGACCTATTCTACGTTAGGGTGGTCTTTAAAAATGATTTTTTTTCAAAAATTTATAACTATTGAACCACTGTGATTTTTTTTTCATCAGCTCGTTTATTTGTAAGGCTCAGACGTGTGTTACACTTTGCGGAGCCGATAATCAATAGTTTTATTTACAATGCATTGCTCTTTGGTGTAAGTAAAGGGCGATACGGTCAAAATTTGGTCAATATCAACTTGACTTATTTCTTTCAATTTTGCATTTAAAAATCAGTGGGGTTGTGTACAAGACACGACCGGTTGAGGTAGACTACGCTAAACCAAGTGATGCATTATAATGTCAGGGAAATTCTGTGTGGCTATTATTAGCGTTAAAAGGGTTTCAATTATTCGTGCCGGTCGCTTACCCTTACCGATAGAAGCAGTTTAAGTCACAATATGACGGGTGCAACTCTTCTGGGACATTAGACCAGCGTTTTGAAGCCAGTATGTAAGAAAATTCTATTGTACGCTCTTGAGATATTATTTGGTGGCCCTGAAAAGGGAAGTTTGGTTTTATGAAGTATGTGGGAAAATTCTCTTGTACACTCTTTATAACTCTTTGATGGCCCTGAAATACAAACATATATTTTGACTGATACCTTGTCTCCTTTTCAACATTCAACATTTAAATACCATACCATTCGGATTATTTGTATACAATCTGAGTGGTAGTATGCCTTTGCATAATTCAACTTCAAAGATTTGCAATACATGCAATTTTAGCAATTCTGGATTTCAAGGGTGATAATAAACATTGAAATACTCTAGAATTCAAATTTCGATAATATTCGTTATCAGAAAATATCCGACAGGTTTAGTGATTGTTATGCAAACACTATAATCTCTTGCAACATTTTCAGATGTGTAAGCGTCTCTAAAAATGTTCAAAGTTCAGAAAGATTTATCAAACGGAAAATAACAAAAATTATCTTGCAGTTGTTTAAGGTTATATATAAGTGTATATGGTACAAGTCCCTTGACTCAGTCGATTATGTAACGCACGATTACAATTTTAACTATAACTCATACATTAATTTAGCTAGAAACGATATTCAACTAGTTGTATCTTTGCTAAGACATGCTTAACAAGGCGTTTGCTGTACTGGACCATGAAAAGTCACCAACAAACATAATTGAGTCGAAAACTTCCGATGGATATGGATATCATTAAGGATTCTTGTTCGGACGAATTTCAGTAAAGTTTGTTTATTTCATCGCTCCGGGCATTCGGCTATATTCGGTATACAATACGGAATATAAAGCTACTTGATAACATCTAAATGACTTTCTCATGTGATCAATCGGCCATTCCATTTCAAAACAATAAAATTCCCACTATATTCATTTAGTTGTATAGGTGTTGGTATGAATAAGCCCTTCGAAAAATACACAACCGCTCACTCTTACTTTTCCATTGAAAACTTTTATATTCTACATTTTACTATGTGATGGATACATTAGGCCAAAGTTGGGAATATAAGGTTAAATGCGTACCTAAAGTATGGTGTATGGTTTTTTGTGAAATTATTATTCATGTTTCTATTTATGTGAATGTCTGGTAAATTAGTGAATCCGTTATGGCTAAAACTTTAATGATTTAACGGTCTACATCATAATCGTTACTCCTCGCACGGAGAATATATAACATAACAATTAATGTATGTAAAACTTTAAGGAAATCGAAATATATATAAAAATATTAGATCTCGCAGAAGAAAGAGAGTGAGTTTTATAAAATATCATTATTCTTTGCAATGAGTATGGGAAAAAAGGTTGGTTCATATATGATAAATTCTTATGAATATAAAATTAACACCTGATAAAATAATCACACTCTTACTCAAATTACTCTCTTAAATTAGAAATTGAATTGATTTATTGATTCATCGCGGGTTGCGCCAACCAGCAAGGAAAAATTTCCACCGTCGGAGAATTGTCCTGCTCGCCTTCCATGGAGGCTCTCCCGCAAACAGTAGCGTTTTTGCAGTCATGACGAACAAATCGGCACTAGATTAAATGGCGCACAAACCGATCGAAATATTAATTTAATTCTTACATAAACAACTCTCTGAACTGGATTGGTTGTCCTCAAAAGGACAGATTATCAATTAATGGATTGCGCTAACCAGCTGGGTAAAATTTTTACCGACGGCTCGCCCTCCATTGAACACCGAACTAAATTTAAGATTAGTTCTTTAATAAACAACTCTTTTATTTTAATTCATTGTCCTCAAAAGGACAGATTATTTCCACCTACTGCTGCTCGCCCCATAAGGATGCTTTCCCCCAAACAGCAGCGTTTTCGAAGTCGCGGCGGAACAATTGCCACGATGAGGTAAGATGGCAGCTTGCACAAACCGACGCGATTGTGCGCCCCCATATCCGCCATTATACCTCATCGCGAAGATCGCTGTTTGGGAGAGCCTTGGTACATCTCACCACCAGCTGCTACGCGACCACCATCTGCTACACGACTACCAGCTGCCTCTGCGACCAGCTCCGCTGCCGGACGAATGAAGTAGCTACGACCCGCTGCCTGCGACCTGCTGCCTGCGACCAGCTATCAGCGACCAGCTCCGCACAGCTTCAATGCTGCCAAACGACTGAGGCATAATTTTCCTTAGTGTTCGTTTTACACCGTTGTCAGCTGCGTGCTGCGTGCGAGACGTACATGGAGAGAAAAATGACATGACTGGTTAAAGTCTCTCTCTAATACAAAGAAGAAGAAGATGATGCAAGACGTTCCTTGCTTCGATTTGAAATCTGTGATAGGAAATTTGGTAAATTTACTCTGCAAAATGACATTACAAGACATCACCTTATATTTGCGTTATTTTCAATAGTTTACTATTGTTTGAGAATAATGTTTGACAATTGAATTAGAGCGCGGTAAAATTTCCGACCGATTGAAGAAGAAATCATGTAAATCTATCGTGGATTATTTGAGTTATTCGCGTACAAAACGTACGGTTTTTCGTGACGGTCGCAAAATTTTAGATTTTCATTTGACACCCTACCCTTGCCGTAAGACATAGTCTACGTCAAAAACCTGAACACCCCTCATTTTGAAGGTGTGTGTGTGTAGAATGTTGTTCCTATTTTGATTTTGGAATTCACTCTTCAGTTGTCAAAATGCCGTCCAAGCAAGAAGAGCAGCGTATCAAAATTTTTCTCGCGCATCGCGAAAATCCGAGCTACTCGCACGCAAAGTTGGCAAAATCGCTAAAAGTTACCAAATCAACCGTTACAAATGTAATTAAAGTGTTTGGGGAACGTTTGTCGACAGCCAGGAAGTCTGGATCGGGGGAAATCGAAAACCGGAAGCCGCTGAGATGACAAAGAGAGTTGCCGGTAGTTTCAAGCGAAACCCTAACCTATCTCTCCGAGATGCCGCAAATAAGCTGGGTGTATCGTCTACAACCGTGCATCGAGCCAAAAACGAGCCGGACTATCGACTTACAAGAAGGTAGTGACTCCAAATCGCGATGATAAACAAAAATACGACGGCCAAAGCGCGATCCCGGAGGCTGTACACGACGATGCTGACGAAGTTTGACTGCGTGGTAATGGACGACGAAACCTACGTCAAAGCCGACTACAAGCAGCTTCCAGGACAGGAGTTTTATACGGCAAAGGAAGGGAAAGGTAGCAGATATTTTCAAGCACACGAAACTGTCAAAATTCGCAAAGAAATATCTGGTTTGGCAAGCCATCTGTACCTGTGGCTTGAAAAGCAGCATTTTCATAGCTTCCGGACTGTCAACCAAGAAATTTACGTGAAAGAGTGTTTGAATAAACGTCTGCTGCCTTTCCTGAAGAAACACGGTTGTTCCGTACTGTTTTGGCCGGATTTGGCATCTTGCCATTACGGTAAAAAGGCCATGGAGTGGTACGCCGCCAACAACGTGCAGGTGGTTCCCAAGGACAAGAACCCTCCCAACACGCCAGAGCTCCGCCCAATTGAGAAATACTGGGCTATTGTCAAGCGGAACCTAAAGACGACCAAAAAAACTGCTAAGGACGAGCAGCAGTTCAAGGCAAACTGGCTTTCTGCGGCGAAGAAGGTGGACATGGTGGCTGTACAAAATCTGATGGCAGGGGTCAAGCGTAAGGCCTGGCAATTCGGATTTGGAAAAGCGGAAGCCTAACTGAATATTTTTCCTGAATTTTATACTAATTGAACTTGAAAAAGAAATTTAATTTGATTTTTTAAATAAACGATTTCACCGATTTACACGCGTTTTCCCTTGACCAAATTTTGACCGTATCACCCTTTAAGTGGAGCAATATTGGAATGTTTTGTTATATGCTTACGCAGAACTATAGATATTCATATATATGCATTATATCGGACATTCAAGTAGCTCTAAATGCTTTAATGTCAGCAACATGCAATTCCAAGCACGTTTTGAAATGTGTTCAATTACTCCAAAAGTTGTCTTGTAGTAATCAAGTCAATTTGTACTGGGTTCCTGGCCATTGTGGAGTAGATGGAAACGAGAGAGCTGATAAACTAGTAAGACTCGGATCGTCTTATCAGTTCGTAGGACCTGAACCCTATTGGGGTTTATCCGCTTCTTCACTTAGAATGGAGATGAAAGCCTGTGAATGCTTGCAATTGGCGACAAACTGGAACACTTTCATAGCTAGGCAATCAAAGCGGTTCATCACTCCAAAAATTTCAATGACTCGCAAATTACTTGATCTTACCAAAAAAGATTTAAACTTATATACAGGACTATATACAGGACTATATACAGGACTATAACTGATCAATGTCCGAGCCAATATCATTCGAAGCTGATAGGAAAACTTAAAGATGAGTCATGTCGATTTTGTGACATGGATGAAGAAAACCCGGAACACTTTTTATGCCACTGCCCGGGAATCTCCAACAAAAGATTTATTTTCTTCAGCAAAGAACTACTAGAACCCTCTGAGATCTGGAGAACAAACCCCAGCACGGCAGTACAGTTAATTCGGTGTGTTATACCGCCCTGGGACAACGCTTTAAGTCAAACATTGATACGTCATGCTGACAATAACTAAAGCTAAAAAGGGAGATATCACAATAGATCTAAGAACTGGTCGCAGTGATGAAGATGTCCCACACGGAGAAAAAGGGGGGGTGAGGGCGTGCAAATTACTCGTGGCTGGCTCGAGGTTAATGGGTCACATCATCGTTTGGAAAGGGCTAAGGTAAGGTTATTTTAGTTAATAAATGGTGCTCATGACTGCAGCTGCCATCAAATCCTCCGTTCCTATAGCCCCTTTCAGGAGCTTGGCGCAGATTATTGGCCAATAGCTTGCAAGGCAGGTACAAGTAGCACGGAAACAAAAGGATAGTATAACTGCGACACAATGGCAGGAAACTAGAGTAGAGGGGAGGAGGGTGATGACTAAACACTCTTAAATCAGACAAACAAAAGAGTTCATAAATCGCTTGCATGTAGGGAAGATCATGCATTCCCAAAACATCTCTTACCTCGCGGAAGAGTTGTCTAGCTCGGGCCACTATTTAGGGTATCCAATAGTCGTGCTCCGAAGGCGTAATTATCCTGGCAATGCCAAACTGCGTGAGCGGTCGGTTCCGCACCTACATAAATTGCTATCGACGAGGTTAATTCTGTAGACATGTGCGTCTAGCGAGTAACGTTCAAATCTAATCTAATATCACACTAACGCAGCCAATTCTTGAAAGCATCCTGGAAAATTATCGTTTCTTGTCATCGGCCAGGCCAACTGCGTAGCATGTGCCGCAGAGAGGATTCCAAGAAATAGAGCGATTCCAGAAAGATCTAAAACCGCTCTACTGCTTTGAATCAAGGGAAGGAAGAAAGCGTGGACCTCCCGTACCAAACGCTTCCATGTTGAGTTATACAGTGTGATAATTTGTACTTCATCTTTGGGAGCATAAATGCTAGAAAGATTAGTTTATGCTTCTTTTGCCTGTAGGTGAACTTTTGGAATTTGAACCAAAAGCCTGGCAATAATTGCCAAGGTTATAGTGCCTTATCTCGCTCAATGGGGGGTAAAAGGACCAATACTTACGACGATGGCTAAATGCGAAGCTGAAAATAGCATAAAAATATTGTGAAGGGATGTTATAATATAAAATGAGAATAACGTGTGTACTGTCTGCATGTCTTTCGATTGTAGTCCTGCTGCAATTGTAGATGGACTTGCATTATCATTGCCATGAAGGGAAAAAAAAAATTTCATACAATACTCGGGAATTCCATGGATGATCCAAAATTATGTAGCGTATTAGGAATACTTACATTTTTCGTGGTAGGATAAGATTTCAGCATACTACCTGACCGGGATCACACTGCCTACATTGCCTTGGTGTGACTGCTACCTAATGTATAGTTGACGCAAAACAGCGTTTCTCAGTCAGCCGCTGGATACCAGGACAAACGCTGTTTGAGCCGCACCTCCTTGGTGGACAGACGCTCGGCACGCACCTCCTCAATCTAGCTGAAGTCAGAAGGACAACAGTGCCCAGGCTGCACTACCAGCTAAGTACGCAACCCTTAGCTGGCGGTCTTTGTCATCTCTTGACCCGTGGAAGCATGAGGTAGGAACTTGTGAGGACCAGAGCTATGTTGCGGGGACGGACGCTCCACCACAGTTGTCGACTCACCATTTTGCAGCCCTAAACATTTAAGCATGGCCATAACATAATAACATTTAAAAATAAATACTAAGTCTTGACCTCATAGTCCGTTATTCCTGCCGGCAAAAATAGAAGAAAACCTTCGACGAAGCGCATCTCGTTGGATGTGAAAATCGAAGACAGTTGCCACTCTGTTGAACACTCTCTGTAGTCCGGAAATCACACCATGTACTCCATTATTTGTTCGATGCACAGGGAACATTAACATGAGATAGTTGCGATGCGGTCGAGGTTGAACAAACAGGTTGATTTGCCTCAGAAGAGCCTCGCAATCTGTCTTAACCTGCAGGATATCGGCGACGATCAAGGCTCTGCTTGTGTCTCTTCTAGTCCAGAGCAACTCTAGGCTGATCAGTTGACAACGGTGTTCGTAGCTGAGTAGCCACAATGGATCATTCCAAGGTAGTCTACGAAGCGCAAAACGGAGAAAGCGACGTTGAACTGATTCGATTCTCTCAGAACCGCTGTTTTAGTTTAGGTTCCAAACCGTAAAACAATACTCGAGTATCGATGGTACCAGGGAACAATAGAGTGATTAAAGACAGTAGATGTCGAAGAAGTTCTTAGCTATCCTGAATATGAACCCTAAGGTTCTAGACGCTTTATTAATAAAATATGTAATGTGTTGCCTGAATGATAGCTGCGAATCCAAGATCACACCCAGGTCTTTTACCTCATTGACGCGGTGGCTTTTTTTAGGTACACCTAGTGTGGCGGAGAAGCTAGCTTATCTGCAATCTCGTATGACAACCCGTGATATACGAGCGGAACCAACTCAGAAGATTACCACTTATTTACACGAAGCCTGCCGAGTTTAGCAACCGCAATGGCACGATTCAACTCGAATGCCGGAGATAGGTCGGTGTATCAGTCATGCCCAATCAGTCATGCTTTTGATAATATACGAAGTTAGGCACAGCAGGTTAGTGGTTGTAGAGCGACCAGAAGTAAACCCATGTTGATCAGCACTCAAATACAGCTTGCAATGAGAGAGCAACGGTTCCATAATAACTAGCTCGAAAAGCTTCGATACAGCACTTAACGATGTAATACCTCGATAGTTATCCACATCTCGTTTGTTTCCCTTTTTATGGACAGGAAACTTCCAGCAGGATGGAAACATGCCGCTGGAGAGGGACATGCAGAATAGACAATGAAGTGGAATTAATAAGCAAGTGAAATACGTTTTCAAAAACGTGGATGGAACACCATCAGGTCCAGGGTTGAAAGACGGCTTGAGTGAAGTCACGGCTTTGGATATCATTTCCACGTTGACATCAATTGCACCGAGCGTTTGACCGACGGAACATTATAGCTGTCCGGATAACATCGTTGTCACTCAATAGCTCATCTGTGAATATACTGGATATCTTGTTGGAAAACTGGCGGCATATATCTTCAGGAGTGGCAGCAATTCTCCATTGAATTCCATAGACGATGGGAGGCCAGACTCTCTACGTTGCTCGTTCACGTAGTTCCAGAAGGACTTCAGGTGCAGTTTGAATTTGCGCTGAATGCCGCGTTGAAAATGCAAAAAGCAATGCCGACTGACTCGTTGGTACATGTGATTCAGCCGCACATAATGAAGTTTCAGAGGGAGCGTGCGATACTTCGTAAATCTTTTCAAAGCTGCTCTTTTGATTGACTTCAACCTTCGTAGTTCGCTCGTTTGCCAAGGAGTGCGAGAAACATTGCGATGAGTTTTTTTTCGGGATGTGTCTGTCAATGACATATGCCAAAACATGTGAAAAAGTTTGCGCTGCAGCCTCAACGTCTTCAAGATCAAGAATGTTCTCCCAATCCATGTTAGATAACACATTTATAATGCTACGATGGTCAGCTTTACGAAAGTCGTTAAAAACCGCAGCGGGAATTTCATCAAAATCGCGAACTAGTTGGTTTTCAACAGTAACACTCAGAGGAGGGTGGTGCGGAACTAGTTTAATAAATGGACAAAAAGCCATGGAAATCAATGGAGCCTTACCTTGAGTGCTCACGATGCAGAGGTCTAAACTGCGGTTATTTTCATTTACTACATAGTTGAGTTGAGAAAGTATTGCTGTGTTATAGTTGTCTAGAAGATCAATAGCACCTGCATGAAATGTAGATCCTTCTGGATATAGAAATCCGCTATGGGATGGCCTCCACGAAACGCCAGGCAAATTGAAGTCACCGAAAACGAATAACTCATCAACTGGGGTCACACTCTCGACAACTGAGAAAACGGACCGGCAGTGAGTATCAATGAGATCATAATCCCGAACTCCATCAAGCGCAATATACAGGGCGCAAAGAAATAGTGCGATCACCTAGATTGATAGGCGTCCAAACTTGCTCCACAGCACTCGTGAGCAGGTTGTTTGATTCATTCCAACGGTCAAGTATTGATAGAATCATTTTATCTAACATTTTCATTAAACATGATAGCATAGAAATCGCACTCCCGGAAAGAAATATCCAACCCGGAGCAGAAGTTATTGGATGAAAGAAGAGCCATTGAAAACTCCAACATTGTGAATGGTTCGTCCATAGAACCGTTACTTCTGGTGGTATCCCGTAAATTCGGTTGTGTTGGGATAGAGTCTGGAGAAATCTTTTTAGCGAAGTCGAATACCCACTGCATGGAGTATTCTGCACTCTCATTGGAGGATGAGCGGTTTCGCATGTAACAAGCCTTTCTCCAAAGCGATGTCATAGAGATTTCTCTAGAGAGTCCCTCTACAAACAAACGCCTGTAATTTCGTTTCTTTGTCTTTGAGTAAGTTTTTAAGCTTTTATAAGCTTGAGGTAATTACAAAATAGCTCAGATGTTTCATGTCTATGATAATCTTTAAACGCATCGTATTTCTCAAGACACAACTTAGTGCATTCGTCATCCTATACAGTGCACTATGGTCCAGTATCACTATGGTTGTATCACTAAGGCCCATTTTTTGATGTTGATTAAAATTAGGGTTTTCACGGAAATACAAAAACTAACATTTTTATTTGCAGAAATAGACGTTTGCACTCTTGGACAAAGTTGTAGCGCAGAAAATTTCATGGAATTAATATATACAAATTTTTTTGTAGGGTGTACCATAAAAAATGAAATTGAAATAAAAAAGTTAAGGCAAAAAAAACATTTTTTTATGGTACACCCTAAGTTGATGAGGGAAAATTGCTCTAAATCGGTCAATTTTCAAGCTACAAAAAATTTGTATATGTAAATTCCATGAAATTTTCTGCGCCACAACTTTGTCCAAGATTGCAAACGTCTATTTCTGCAAATAAAAAGGTTAGTTTATGTATTTCCGTGAAAATGAGGACCACCCTAATTTTAATCAACATAAAAAAATGGGCCTTAGTGATAAAAACCATGTTGTAGAACTTCACTTTGCCCTAAAGTTTCAAGTTTAGGCGCTGGGAGCATGTTTCCTCGTAAATTAGTGATCTGGACCATAGTGTAGTTGTGGCGTGTCGTCTTTGGAAGGATGCACTTGGAACACGTTGTTTCTGAGCTTCTAATTCACTTTTTTGATGTACAAAAGAAAAGGAAACGATACTCATCCAATGGTGGATGGGGATCGGAAGAATCAATACCAAGGGTTATCGCCGTTGCAAAATGTTGCAAATGGAATGCAAAATCAATATGCCTCGTGAGGTCATAAGGAACATGGATGGACTGTAATATCCTACTGTCGGAATAAGCAGCTTCCGAAAGACCAAGAGCATTTTAAATTTTATCCACAATGTCCCTAAAATTAATCTTACCTCTCTTGGACGGGATATATATTTTTTTAGAATTGCGAGAAGACGTAGTACTTATTTTTGGCAACTTCTTACGGTTACTGTTATTAGATAGCGGCGGGCGAGCTACAGAAAGGATTGGAGGCATCTATCACTGAGAATTTAAAAATCAAATACGCATATGAAAGGTGATTATATATAATTTCTTGAAAACATATGATGATGTGTCGGCACTTTATATTCGTGACTTTTCTGCAGCACTTGCCGAATCGTGAAAATCTGGTCTGTAGTAGTAGTAGTGTAGTAGTAGAATATACCCAAAAGTTAGTTATTTATACACAACTATACCCAAAATTGGCTTCCCACACGCAACTGCTCAAATGGGTACTTTTTTTTCTTCCGTGTAGAATTTGTGTGAATCATTAGCACGGTACAATGCCTCCGTTGCTTCGTAGTCTCGTTCTTCCATTAGGTTCCTTCGAAGAATAGAGTTTTGCCTGTTTCGTGCCTGTCTGCACGGTCCTTCATTCCCTCTCGTACGATGTTGTAGCATTCTCACCCATGCTGCATTATTTTCCTCTACTAACTGCAATCAAACCAGTCGTGTTTCTAATCAGTGCAGAAGTACCTAGTACCGCTATTGCAGTGTTGCCAATGGCGGTTCGGAAATTTATCTAGCTCTCTTCAAGTAGCTGATCCATGCTGCTCTTCTGTTGGTAGGGCTATTTCTAGTTGTTGTACGTATTCCTAGGAAACTCCGGTTTCTCGTGTTAGCGCAATGTTAGATCGTGGCGGCCGAACTCGGCGCGTTTTGTACACCGTCGAAAGGTTTGAGCGCATACATACTGAAACTAGAAGGTGGCCAGAGTCTATATTTGCACTGCGGTAGGTGCGTACGTTGATGAAATTGGAGAAGACTTTCCCGTCGATTAGAACATGGTCGATTTTATTCTTTTTCGTTGGTCAGGTGATCTCCAACAGGCTTAGCCGAAATGCCGGGAAAGAGGGTACTTCGGACTACTTTCGTCATCCCTTTGTCTCCCTTCGTGTTGACAGTGTACGTTGATGATGCTGTAGTTGAAGAAGTGACCCTTGAACTTCAGCTTGCACATTTTCGCATTGATCGGAAACCATCCCATCACGCGTTGACGCATTTTGCCCAGCACACCAAAGCCGCTGCCCAGATCGTTTATTGTGCCACATCTCTGGTAAAAACGAACATTGTCCGCTTTTTCTTACCTTCTGACCTGTCCAGCAAAGTTTTAGCAGTGCTACGACCACAAAGTTACGTGGTTGAAGATCGTCGTAAATTATCCAATCGTAGCATGGGAAGCAGAGCGAATTGCTTTTCCATGTTTCGAGTATCCAATTTTAGTCCTTATTCCAGTCCTTATTTTCATCTGTATTATTTGTTACATTTGATTTTTAATGGTAGCTTGTTGGGCCTTCCTCAACTTGCCGGAGGACCATTGTGCACAGTAGTATCCACCGTACTTTCACCGGTGAAATGATCCTCGAGTTCAAGAAGGACACTAAACTGAGGGGCCAACGCACAAAAAGCTGCCAGAACAGGTCCTAGGAGTGACTGACTTAGTGGCTTTTCAATGTAAAAACTTGTACGAGATCACGGAGGCTGGCGAAATCTCCACGGCCATTAAGGCCCAGTATGGAGTCGAGGTAGCCACAATAGCCATACGGCTGCGAAAGGGTCTACTCGGGACCAAGTGGCAACAATACGGCTGTCAGTAGCCACCGCAGATTCGGCCCTAAAAGTGGCAAAACTCAAAGTGGTTGGTCCGTTTGCGAAATGAGTCTGCATCTGCCGCCAAAGGTATGCTTTAAGTGCCCCTAGAGCGGGAATATGCCGTGGGAATGTAAGGGCAACTAATGCCTTATAGGAACGACTTATGTCGAAGGTGTGGAGGAAAAGGCCACAAAGCCCGGGACTGTAAGGAGCCCCGCAAATGCATGCCGTGATCTGGGATACCAGATGACATGCATGGGAGGCCCCAAGTACCCGGCCTACGAAGGGTAGACTGAAAAGCTAAACACAGTGCGGGTAATCCATTTTAATCTGAGCCACTGTGATGCAGCTCAGAAATTGCTGTGTCAGGCAGTTCGCAAGTCAGGAACAGATATCGCAATAATATCCGACCGATACCGCATCCCCGCCGGTAATGTAAACTGGGCCGGATGGCATCCGATGGCGGTATTATGGACGAAGTGGCAAGTTCCCGGTCCAGGAGGTTGTGTCCACCCAATTATCATGCCAGAGGCACGGATGCAAGTGGGTCGAGAGTTGGCACCCTCATCCCCACTCAGGAACAAACTCTGAGTTTGTCAGGAGTCTGTATGCAATTTTCCATCCCGTTAAAAAACCCGTACCATTTCAGGTGGAGCAGATACTATGGTAAGGGACTATCAATCAATACATCCAAGCTCGATTCTCAATTATAGTTATTAATTTGAATCTTTCAGTTTCAGGCAATATTTACTGTATCATCCTTAAATCTGGCTAGAGTTCCGTTGGAAGCATTGGTATTGTCTAAAACAGCCGTGGCCAGACAATATCTGCGTTCACTTCACCGCACAACTCCCAGCTGGAAGTTCACTTCACCGTGTTTGCTGCATTGCAATGGGTCTACGAATGCGCAAGTTGGGGACGGCATTATTGGAACCTATGCCATTTCTCCTTAAGCCTTTGCATGTATGTATGTTTGAGAGCACAAATGCCATCGCTTGCTTCTCTCCGTTTCTTGTATCGAACCAACCAAAAAGCACAGCTCAACAATAGTCTCAATTTGAATAAAATATATATTAAAATTTCTCGAACACACAACGTGTTAGTAAGCCTGCCTCAACCAAAATAACCGGAAATAAGCTTAGCCACTCAGACTTTTGTTTTCATTGAATACTATCTTACATTAGAGTAGTTTAGTTAAGTTTGCTTTATTATCAACAATGTTGACATTGGGGATAGGTTCGTCTCCTAATGAAAGGTTGCTTACTAGCCTTGACGATAAAACACTATAGGCCGCTATTGTTTGTAGATCTCTCTGTGATTTTTTGATAGTTTCGTTTTGAATTTTGTCAACCGCTGGTTTTCAAAATATGCGTCATGAAATACAACCGGAAACTTGTGGCCAACTATGGTGTTTCTCCCTGATTGGAAAATAGACTCACTGGAAAAGCCATCGGTTGGAGATTCCTAAGTTTTGAGTAATACCAACAGTAAATTGGGCTGTAATGGTGAACACGTATGACAGATTGAATTGACATGATCACTAAGTGTCAGGTCATCGTCCAAGAAATGTGTGTGTAAAAGTTTATCTCTTTTGTTCAGATCATGTGGGAATGAACTCAAATTTTCACTAGCTGTTTATTGAGGATCGTCTCCGGACGTTCGAACATCAGTACATCCGTGTTCATGTTTGTACATTAATTTGGAAACATATATATTTTTTCGCATGTGTTTCATTCTCTGCTTACCGGTTATCTTACGGCCGCACCAATGGCACACCGGTAACCACATCAATAACAACTCCATACTACGGCTACGTAAGGCTACACAAGTGATTGACCGTTTGTGTATGCCGGCGGTAATTGTCAATTATGTTTTGATAGGTTTGATGGTTTATGATGAGCTCGCTTATATTTTGGAGGGATTTAGCCAAAAACAACGTTCAAGTTCAATGCGAGGCTTGAAATAGACGTGGGCAATAATTAAATCCGTTACGGTAGTGTTGATATCTTATTCTTCTGTTCACCAACATGTTCACCTCGTGGACATCTAGTAATAAATGCTCGTTCAATAAATTTCACTTTCGTTTAAGCTTTGATTGATGCTTACTTAACAGTGATGTATTGTTCGTCTTCCAGTGGATGGAACGAATGGAGAAAAGTTGCTCTTCCGATTTTGCAGTTGATTGATTGATTTCGATTCCGACTTGATGATGGAGCTAATGTTTGAAATTTTCAAACTATTTACAACCGTTACCGCTGTTTTTGACGAATTATTATATCATAGGGGTGGGTTGAAGTGGCAGACGCGTTCAGAAAAAAAAACATGAGCCAGCAGAAATCAAACGTTCACCGATGGAGATCTGTTGGTTGCTGCGAGTAATTTTGCTTAATAGGAAGATGATCTTAGAGTATATGATTGAAGCCATAGGTTAGTCGTTGAATGGTTACCAAAGATCAAATTATTTATTTGATGAGTTTAACAACGAAGCACTAACTAGCATATTGGAAGGATGACTAGTGAATAGCAAGGGAATTTAAGGTGGAATTATCTCATCGTTTTAGTTCATCCCTCAAACAGTTGGTATATGTTTCATGGTTTGTAATGAGACCACTTGAGTGTATTTATGTTTTAGTGTTGAATAGAGAGAATTAAGCCACATTACGAGATTATGCCATTACACAGTAGGGAACATCTTTAAGTACATGGTTGGATGAAAAAGTTTAATCACAGATAAAACCTTCCGTAGTAATTAGCTGATTGCAGAAGCATGAAACATCTTCAGTTTATATATAACGATGGATATATTGAATGAGAGAAACCTAGCGCGAGGCGTTAGGCTGCTGTTAGTAAATTACCACATCGTAGTGATGAAGCGGAAAATCCTTTGTGAAAAATTAAATCGAAATAAAATTTTAATTGTCAATGATTACACGTTAGTGATCAAATGGATCATTTTCGAAATTCATCGATAGCATATTACTAGTAATTGTCCATTTGCCGGCGCAATTTGTATGTTACGACTGCCTATCGACTGGGTTTGGTAACAATGAGTTTGGGAAATGCATTTTCAATATTCAGGTATTAGTTATCAAATTTGAAAATTTATACTTATTTCATAATGGGTGATTCATACAATGTTATGTACCAAAGGGAGAAGAAAGCCGACAAACCGACAAGCCAATAAGCCGACAAGCCGACAAACCGAGATATCAGTGGTTATTTATTAATGGGGTAAGTAAAATTCAACGTCTTGTCCTTAAAGATGATCAAAATTCTTTTGTATGATGGTTTAAATGAAAGTGGTGTTTCAAATGAATTAAGGAAAAATAATATCTTAACTTTGCATCGTGTTTTTGGCTAGGTGTAGCATATATGAACCCATTTAGCTAACACTCTTTTAATCAGATCACGCAGCAGTTTTTGTGCAATAAATTTACGTCGGCGTTCGCACGTGTGCTACCATGAAAAACTCAAACAAGCAATGAGATGTGTACTTAATCGAATAAGCGGAAGTAGTATAGAAAATATGAATATGTTTTCTGTCAGTTAGTTGGTTATTGAGCTCAAGGGTGTATTTGCGGAAATTTGTGATTAAAAATCTTAGAAATTCGATCAAAACTGGTTTAATGTGTATTATTTTCGTTTGTCAAATTTCATAACAATCCGTGAAGTATCTACGGCCGTGAAGTATTTAAGGAACAGCAAATACTGCATAAAAACTAATGTGTACACATTACCAATCCGGTTGCACCACTCAGATTGCTTTGAAGTTTGCTATCGATAATATCATCTATGGTGAAAACCTTGACAAAGCGTTTGGCAGTCAAACGGAAGCAAGGAAGTGGTGGCAGAAGTGGCCCGGTTGATTCCAATATGGGTAAGGAGGTTTTTAACAGAATCTCTACACGCCGTTGCAACGTTGCCTTTCATCGTGATGGACGACGAAACCTACCTGTTATGGTCGACCTCCGCTAACTACCCGGGCAGCACCACTTCGTCACCAAGTCCAAGTTTGACGTTCCAAAGGATGTTCGGAAGAAGAAAATGTCAAAATTTGCCAAAAAAAAATCCTTATTTGGCAGATGATTAGTAAAAAGTCAATCAGAGTCACACATTTCTGAAGAGTGACTCTATTTTTGCCATACCTGTATCGAATACAAAATAAACGACTTTTGAAAAGCTTCATGAATTTCTGGAAAGATCTCTGAACTTAAGGGATGTTTTCTAATTTTTTGGAAAGTTCCATGAACTTCTGAGAAATACTCAAAACATTGTGGAAAGTTTCTTAAATTTCTCGATACTGAACTTCTGGGAAGTTCTCTGAATTTTTGTGAAAGTTCCTGAATTTCCGTGAAACATCCTGAATTTGTGGTAAATTTCCAGCAGTATCTGGAAAGGTATCTTAACTTCGGGGAAGAACCTTCAACTTTTGGGACCTTTCCGGAACTAATGTGTAGTTCCTTGAGTTTTCGTAAAATTCCCAGAATTTCTGTAAAATTCCTTGATTTTTTAGGATGTTGCCTACTATTCTGGGAAGAGCACTTAACTTTAGTGAAATTTTCTGATTTGCTGGGAAATTGTCTGAACTTCTCGAAACAACTCTTAAGCTCTTGGAAGTTCCTGAACTGTGACGACTGTGAAGTTTCCTGTCTTTTCTGTCCTGTACTTCGTGACAGAACCCTCAAATTTAGGAAGTCTCCTAATCATCTTGGTAAGTTTTATGAGCTTCTGAGAAATACTGAAAAAAATCTGATACTTTCTAAACTTATGGGTTTTAAATTTCTGGATAACTGCTTGAGCTTCTGGGAAGAACCCTGCAGTTTTGAGATGTTCTCTGAGCTCATGTGAAGCTCCTTGAATTTATGTAAAATTCTCTGAATATATAGGAAATAACCTGATTTCTTGGAAGTTCCTTGAATTTCTGGATAGTTGCCTGAACTTCTGGGAAGATCCTTAAACTTCTGGGAAGTACTCTTAATTTATGTGAAATTTTCATGAATTTCCGTGAAATATCCTGAGTTTCTGGTAAATTGCCTTATTTCTGGAAAATTGCCTGAGCTTCCGGGAAGAACCTCATACTTCTGAGAATTTCCTGTTCCTTAATTTTCTGGAATGTTCCTTAATTTTCTGGAAAGATTCCTGATTTTCTTTGATGTTCTGTAAACATGAGGTAGAATCCAAAAACTTCTGGAAACTTTCCTAAATTTCGAAAAAGTATCCTGAACTTTTTATAAGCTCCCTGCGTTTCTGGGAAGCTCACTAAATTAATGCAATTTTTTTCAAACTTTCGGCAAGCATTTTTGTTCATCGGTTTCTTGGCGGACGCAAATAAGGCCTGTACTTGAAAAAATGCATAATTTTTATCCGTGTGTAACTGGTGAAATTAATGAAAGCTAGAGTATAACTAGGTTTGGAGTGAATTAGTTACATGTGCAAAATTTCATAACAATCGGCTCAGGGGTTATTGAGATGTCATTGAAAC
>JASCZW010009251.1:0-62025 GCA_034211315.2 Aedes japonicus
GTGCTGGCCAGTTCTACGAAAAATAAATTAATACTGATACAATGGGGTTTTTAGATGGTCAATAAAAATTGTAAATGAATTTGAGTTGCAAAATCAAATAAAACATATTTAAAAACAGCAATCTATATAAATAAAAATGAGTTGGGGATTCTGTGTCACGATTTAACTCGCGAGCGGAAGGACCGGTTGGCATGAAAATTTGTATGCAGGGGTTTTTGATGCCGGGAAAGGTTTTAAGATAGTAAGAGACCCTCTCTACATTTAAAAGGGGGCTCCCATACAAATGAAACACATTTTCCTGCATAGCACTTCGAGAACTGATTAAGCAAAGGAACCCAAGTTTAGCATGCGGAAGTTTTTGGAGACAAGCAACGTTTCTATGGTAGTTTGAGATCCCTCCCCTCTCTAGGAAGGGAGGCTCCCATACAAATGAAACAGAAGTTTCTGCATATTTCAAGAACTAATCAAGCAAATGGAACCAAATTTGGCATGTGGGGTTTTCTGGTGGCGGAAAATGTTTCTATGTTAGTTTGAGACCCCTCCCCTCTACTAGAAGGAGTGTTGTCATACAAGTGAAACTGAAATTTCTTCATAACTCTAGATCTGATAAAGCAAATGGAACCAAATTTGGCTTGCGGGGATTTTAAAGGAAATAAATGTTTCTACGGTAGTTAGAGACCCCTACTCCCTCTCTGGGGGGGGGGGGGGGCGGGGCTCTCATACAAATGAAACACAAGTTTCTGCATAACTCTAGAACTAATCAAGTAAATGGAGCCAAATTTGACAGGTAGAGGTTTTTGAAGGCAAGAAATGTTTCTAAAGTAACTCGAGACCCCTCCGCCCTCCGCCATACTAATGAAACACAAATTTGTGCATAACTCGAGAACTAATCAAGCATATGGAACCAAATTTGGCATGTGGAGGTTTTTAAGGAGAGAAATGTTTCTATGGAAGTTTGAGACTCCTCCGCCATCTGTAAGGGGGGAGGGAGGGGGCTTTCCATACAAAAACAACACAAATTTCTGCCTAACTCGAGAACTAACGAAGTAAATGGAACCAAATTTAGGATATGGAGGTTATCGAAGGTAGGAAATGCTTCTATTGTGGTTTGAAACTCCTCCGCATACTGAAAGTGGGGTCTCTCATACAAATGAAACACGAATTTCTGAATAACTCGAGAACAAATCAAGCAAATGGAACCAAATTTGGCATGTGGAGATTTTTGAAGGATATAAATGTTTCTTAGGTGGTTTGAGACCCCTCCGCTTTCTGGAAAGGGAGACTCCCATAAAAATGAAACATAATTTTTCACATAACTCGAGCGCCAATGAAGTAAATGAAACCAAATTTGGCATGTTGAGGTTTTTGGAGGCAAGATATGTTTCTATGACACTTTAAATGGGGGGGGGATCCCCTCCCATAGAAATAAAAAGCAAATTTCTGCATAACTCGAGAACTTATCAAGTAAATGAAACCTTTTTAGCATATGAGGGTTTTTGGAGGCTAGATTTCTATATACATAAAAATGAATTTCTGTCTGTCTGTCTGTCTGTCAGACCCTTATAGATTCGAGAAGTTCTGAACCGACCAACGTAAAAATTATATGAAGGGGTTTTTGGGGCTGGGGAAGGTTCCTATGATTGTTTGAGACCCCTGCTCTCTCAGGAAGGGGCGCTCTCATACAATTGAGACACACATTTCTTCATAACCCGAGAACTAATCAAGCAAATCGAATCAAATTTGACGTGTGGGGGTTTTGAAGGCAAGAATGTTTCTATGGTAGTTCAAGACCCTCTCTTTTTCTGAAGGCTTCAAACAAATGAAACTCAAATTTTTATTAAAGGGTATGTGTCCCTTGACTCAGCCTAATATGCAACAATCGATTACATTTTGCATTGTAACTCATAAAGTATTTGAGCTGGAAACAAAATTTAACTAGCTATACACTTCCTAAGATATGTTTAATAAGCCATCTGGTAAAATGTATCACAATAAGCTACACAACTCGTTTTATAAAAGTCAGAAACTTTCGAGGGATATGGATGTTATGTTGGTCTATGGGTACCAAATTGGGTCTAATCAGGGATGCAAGTTCGTCCCATTCGATTGACTTTCTATAAAATCCAATCTTCGTACGAGTTTTTTCCTGATTTTCTGATTCAAGGCGTTCCCAGCAGTTGTCGCTCTACCCAACAAATAAGTTCACAAATCAAACTATACTTAAACTGCTAAAAAACACTTGAAGTGAGTTTTACATATGATTTAGCGGTCATTCGACAATCAAAAGATTAAAATTCACTCTACACAGATTTTGATCCTTTAATTTGTGTTAAGATGAGCCATATGAACAACATTTAACCGGAACTCAGACATTTGTATTGTTAATGTTACCAATAACAACATTTTTACTACGCTTTTTATACAACAGGCCATATTTGGGAACATAGAAAAAAATATGTCCCTAACATTGGGTCCACCGTTTACTTGTTAAATCATTGTTATTTTACTAATGTGACCTGTAAGTTTATAACATGTGACTATATTCTGTATATCCTGGCTGCATTATTCGGTTTATAGGTTCAATTTCGGCAAATTTAGATCATTTGAAGATCGTATAGATAATCTGTTCAGCTTAACCAGTAAAGTAATGATGTTTAAAAAGTCAAGGAAATCGAAAACTACGCGGAAGTGAACTGCTATAAATTGATTGATTATGTCTCAATTGCTTTGAATTAAATCGGTCATGCTAATAGCGACATGGTTTTGTTGATTATCGAAGAAATAATGACATATTTGGTACATAGGCCGAATCAAGGAGCTAGGCTAACATTACATCCCGTTACCCTAATTGATGAGCCCAGTTCGATGGTTCCAGAACTAATCAAGCAAATGTAACCAAATTTGGAATGTGGAGGGTTTTGAAGGCAATGATTGTATGGTGGTTTGAGAAACCACCCCCTCTGGAAGGGAGGGCTTCCATACAAATGAAACACAAATTTCTACCAAAAATGAGATTTATCCAGGTTACTTAAACACAAAACGTGTGTTTCTCGGTTAAGAAGCATGTTTTGATAGATGTTTGAACCCCTGCTTATTAAAGAAAAAAAAAAAACTCATTCCGAAAAAAGCCCATAAAACTGCCAGTTACATTGAATTTTCCTTCATTTAGTTGCAAGCGTAGCAGCGCACGCACCGGGTTCAGCTAGTTTTTCTCATAATTAACGATACAGTCCTTATGAATTACGTCAAGGGAAACTTTATTTGCCACTTTTGAATGAGTCATACCAAGAAGATGGACGAATGCGGTTTGCTGAAATATTATACTCAAGTAGCAACAATAAATGAGAATTTATTCTAATAGTCCTATCTCTATAGACAAACCACTGCTTCTCAATTCAGGTATCAAAATGGTGTCATGTCATCAGCTAGGGATAAACTAGTTTAAGTGGGAGAGATAGCGGCCACTCCTAGATCCTAGAGAATAAATCCAACATCATCAAGCCCACATGAAAAGCTTTAGAATTAAAATTAGTGAGCTTCTCATGAATTAATTTAATCTGAACTAAAATAAATTAAACGTCACATTTTCTTCCGCACATTCCCAGCTTCTACGCATGAAGGATAAAACGGTCAAAACTTGGTCGACTCAAATATGACGTAATTTTTTTAATCGTGTTTTTCAAATAACTTGAACACCCTCATTTTGTAGGTGTATGCGTCCGGAATGTTGACTCTATTTTGTTTATGCCATTTTCTATTCAGTTGTCAAAATAGCATCGAGGCAAGAAGAGCAGCGTACAGAAACTATGCACGCGCATAAGCAAAATCCAAATTATTCCCTCGCTGACTTGGCAAAATCACTTGATATGCTGAACAGGCAAAGGAAGGGCGCGTAAGTTGTACAAGAGTTTGTTGACAAAGTTCGATTGCATCGTAATGGACGATGAAACATACGTCAAAGCTGATTTAAAGCAGCTCCCAGGTCAAGAGTTTTATACGGCTACCGGTAAAGAAGAGATTAGTATAACAGCTCCCGAAAAAATGTTTGGTTTGGAAGGCGATTTGTACCCGATGGCTAGAAGCGATAGTTTTGTGACAACTGGTACTGTCAAACATGATATTTATGTAAAGCAATACTTGAAAAAAAACGCTTACTGCCGTTCTTGAAGAAACATAGTTGTTCCATGCTCTTTTGGTCAGACCTCGCTTCTTGCCACTACGGAAAAATGGCTCACCGCCAATAGTGTGATAGACAAACTCCAATGAAGAACATTAAGCAATCGTAAAGAGAAACCTCAAGAGAAGTCAAAACAACAATTGGAAGTGAAAAATAGTTCAAGGCAAGTTGGTGTTCGGTATCAAACAAGATGGATATTCCAGCGGTACAAAACTTGTCGGAAGGTCTGAAATGGTATGCCCGACATTTCACATTTGGAAAATCGGAAGCCTAATAAAATAAATTTTGTGTGTTTTATAGACAAATAACTTCGAAAAGAAATAAAGATGATCATTTTTATAATAAAGAAATCAGTGTGTACTTAATCATGTTTTACCAATTTTTGACCGTGTTACCCTTTAATATCCTAACCTTATCTTCCCAATCGAAATGGCATCCTCACCGTTTGTTTGAATAGGTTCAATTAAGCGCAGCCAAAAACATTTTTTTTTCCAATGAATGAATCCATCATAGCACATTGTGAGTCTCAATGGTAACCTTACCGTTAGGTTAAATCGGTACTAATAATTAACTATTTATACTTGTACATCTTCGTAAAACCAACTAAATGTAGAGTTATCTGAAAGCTCAGATTAAGAAGAATACAGCGAGTTGTTTATCAAAACAAACCCTGCTGCCCAATGAACCCTTTTATTGATCCTTCCAGTGATTTCTCGAGGCAGTTCAGAGGATTCTTCGACTTCCAACACAGCAAGTATCACGTCAACAAATCCGTTCTATTTTCTTATTTGAACTGCCTTTAGGCGGTGTGGCGCTTGAATTGAGGATCACCACGCAAATAACAATTGTAGTTTCATTTCAGTCGTATAGCACTCCTCCCGGCTTTGTTGATAAAACTGTATTCAAAACTGTTTTGTTCACCAACACCTCCTCTATACATCCTTAGAGCCAAAATTTGTACAAAGTGGCCCACTCTATAGACGGTTCACAAATGAATAAAACCTTTTCAAGGCCATTAAGATATTGGAAAGGTTCTAGTGAAAGATGTTATGACTACTTGAGAACCTTCATAAAACCTATTGTCTGGCATGAAAACCAGCACACAGCCAAATGGCCACATCTGTCAAACTTCACTGTGATATTGTGGTTTGTTTTTGTTGTTCTGCTTTGTTCGATTTTTTCGTTCTTCTGGATCATTCAGCAGTAAAACATATACACTCAACGGAAACGCGACGCGAGTACGGACACAACACTTATAGTTCTTACAAACGAAAAAGGACTTCAAAATTTACCTTTTTATCCGACCGGTTTCGAGCATGATGCAGCTCATCGACGGGGAGATGTCCAACTGATGACACAAAGTAAAATTTCTTCGTACTTAGCACAGTACACGTCGAAGAGGTGGGAGGGGGGGTTTGTTGGGTTGGATCTATTTGATTTGCCGTTTCGTCAAGTGGAAAAGAGACGAAGCTATAGGAGCTTCGTCCTCGTTCATCAGCGGCTGCTCAGCGGTGGCGATGTACATGGATTCCCAGGCATTCAGGTGGGAAACCTTTCTCACGCACTTTTTAATTTTCGCATGATCCCAATCTATTCTGTGATCTGATCCGGTAGAGTGTGCTGCTACACTTGACTCATTGGGCCTTTCGTTATCAACGGCGTTTCTATGTTCATAGAACACAGAACACAACATCCCCTCTGTGCCCGGCTACACAATCGTCTCAACAATCGGTATTCAATCTCCCTTTCTGGAACGCACCGTAAGGGGGAATAGCAAAAGGATTATGGGATTTCGAACAGCAGTTTAGCTTGCTCCAGTAGTTCATTCGCGCATGAATCCGGCTCATCGAGCCGAGCAGCAGTAGCATAAGTTAGCGCAAAGCCTATTTTATGATTTCGAATAGCTTTCGCCAAACAATAATGGCTTTTGAGGCAAATGTAGGGGAGATATTCCAAACGGTATCATTCAATGTGTCAAACGGATTCCTTGGTATCACCATTGATTCAGCTTGAATTTTCCGTCTTCGGTTCATTCCACGTCCCTTTGTTCCCTGCCACTGAAATCGATAGCTTTAATCGTTCTCTGTAGTGGTGAAATATTGAACCGCACAGTGGAGAAATTCCAACGACGTAAATAAATAACGATAGGACATTTTCCGGAAACGGAGACTCCACTTCTCCTGGCTGGTTCCAGCAGCACTCGACCAACAGTGCTGGCTCGGTTGGTGGCGAACACCGAATAAACGATGAATCATATTACGCCATAGATCACTGCACTGATTTCATTGCGCTTAAGCGTTGTCGGCCCAGTTCCTCACTGGCATGTACCGCAACATCGAACCCGACGACGACGACGACGACTTGTTTGCTCCTGCTGTTGCTGCTGATTCTGCTGCCAGACACTTGTTTTCCCGGCATCGGCATCCTGTTCCCATATATTTACTTTCGTCATCATCGCACTTTCCAGCGGGTAAATTGTGTCGAGCAAGCGGCGGTGGGCAAAAGGCGACGGAGGTGCTTCGTGTTTTTTCATTCGAGTGGGAATGCTGTGCTTGGAGTTTGTTGTGCTTTTTAATATAATTTACTGCACAGCATTTCCTGCCGCCCGGCGCTGCCAACCCAGTATCGATTGCCGGAATCTGATCCGTCGGAATCCGGTGCCCCATGAGCAGCCGGAACCAGCAGGAGCAGCCGAGGTTTCCGAGAAAGTTAGAACAAGCCGATTCGCCGGGTTGCAGGGATGCCATCCATACTGGACATTGGTCTACTTGGTGGAAAATTAGATCCTAGGATTGCGGAAAGACAAATGCCATCTGGCAACCAATCTGATCCCAGAGAAGATGAATCCGACAAAGCATTGGCATACTCTTCTTGGTAATATTTATGACTTCCTGCCATTTTATCTACGAGTCTGGCAATATTACTCTCACACTCAGCTGGGCATGTGGCCAGCTCTTAACTGGAATCAGCCTAACAGCAAGTACTATGCTCATCGCATTACCTTCCTACATGTGAATTGGGCTGGTGAAAGGGTGGAGGCGTTGCACCAATCTCTCATTATTCCTCGATGATCGGCCCAGGGCTCTTTTCCAGTGCACACATACAACAAGTGCTGCACGTATTCAATCGGACAAAGTCCCCCTCATAATCGAAATGATAATCTACCCATTTACAGTGGTAATCTAGCATGTTGCTCCCATTTGACCAGTGAGCTTGTGAAAATTACCTCCACCCCTTGCAGAAAACAACGAGGGGAACACACTCCGGCCGATATCGCTGTTCCCTCGGCACAAGATAGGTGCTCTACCGCAAACTTTATCGTTGCACATTCGAAACCACACTGCCTCGCTTAACGAGGAGCTTTAATCAAATGCTAATGAGTTCTCGAACAAAGCATTGCATCGGTTCGAGGGGCGGGATAGGAGATCGATTTCGTTGAATAGGCTGCATGATAAGCTACAATTGGGTGGAAACAACTACCCGAGGATGGAAGTTTTATTATATTCACTGGTATTGTCCTCATGGAGAGTGTTGTTTTCCCGTCGAAATTCCCGGAGAAGAACTTCAAAAGCAATGCTTTCATCCCACAAAGCCTAACCACGGAAGCCACCGTATGCATCAACGAGCACTTTTAGTGGCCATGATTGAACTTTGATGTTCGCTGCTATTGTTCAGGTGAAATGTTGGCAGTGCGGTGCTATATTAGCTGACCTTCCTTGTCAATAACCAGCCTTGCTCAAACCAACGAGCCTGGTGAATGTCTAATATGGATCTTGACAGCAACAGTTGGTATGGATGAGCGCTGCATAAGAGGTAAAATACTCGAGCAGGAGCTGGCTTTGGTATTTAGGAGCGCTGCATAAGAGGTAAAATTCCCGAGGATAATACCATAAAAATGTTCCCAGGTAAGACAATACCAAAATAGTACCTCCATTCGAGGGATAATTTGCTTGCAATTCTTAGGTATTTTACTTCCCGAGCAGGAGACAACAACATTTGAATACCTAATTTTGATCTTGATAACTGGCCTTGGTATAAAAGAGTTCAGATTAAGAGGTGAAATACCTTAGAAAAATACCTAGGGTTTGCAAGCAAAATATCTCTCGAATAACAAAACTTGGTATTATGGATACCATGGAATACCTGAGAGGTACTAAAGGGCGAACACGAAATTATTGCGACACAATCAACAGGGCATAACTTTTTTACCATTGGGTAAAAATCAACTAAATTTTGCACACTTTCTCATTGATGTGTATTGTTTACATGCTGTCGAAGTCGTGTTTTTCGATTCAACGAAATTGGAGGTGAATCAACGCGAGTCGAGGGAACAAATTCTTTCCAAACACCTGGAATTTCCTGACCTGTCGCACCGGCAGTTGGGAAAAATGTTGAACATTCACCATTTAACCGTCTCCAGAGTGTTGAAGTGGTTCCAGGAGCGGTTGACGTTGGACCACGGCAAAGGAGCTGGAAGAAAACCGGGACCGGAGAACAAAAAGACGGAGGGAAAGGTTAAGCGGATGATTAAAGCAAATCCCAACGTCTCAAGCCGTGATTTGGCTAAAAAGATCGGCATGGCGCAGAGCTACGTCCAGAATGCAAAGAAGAGAGCTGGACTACATACATACAAGGTACAGAACTTCCCAAACCGCGATGAGCGGCAAAAATCGACGGCTAAAACTCGGGCACGGAAGCTCTACGAGAAGATGCTGACAAAATATGGCTGCTGTGTGATGGACGACGAAACGTATTTTAAGCAAATTCCGGGGTTGGAGTTTTTCACAGGCAAGAGCAAGTTCTATGTGGACGACAAATTTAAGAAGAAGAAAATGTCGAAGTTCGCCTCCAAATATCTCATTTGGCAGGCCATCTGCTCTTGCGGACTGAGGAGTGAGCCTTTCGTGACAAAAGGCACAGTAATTGGCGAGATCTACAAATCTGAGTGCCCCGAGAAGTGCCTTTTGCCGGTCTTGCAGCAGCACGACGAAGTTCCGCTATTTTGGCCAGGTTTGGCATCATGCCACTATTCTAAAAGTGTCCTGGAGTGGTATGAGGCTAATTATGTCCATTTTGTTCCAAAGGACATGAATCCGCCAAACTGTCCGGAGCTGCGCCCGGTGGAGCAGTACTGGGCAATGATGAAGCGGGAACTTCGGAAGAGCAAGAAGACAGTCAAAGACGAGAAGGACATGTTAAGAAAATGAAAAAAAAAACTGAGAAACTGGTACCGGATGACACTGTAAAGACTTTGATGGAGGGCATCAAGCGAAAATGCGTTCAATTTTACACTCAAGGCTCCACCGATTAACTTTTCTTTTTATTTTTGAAATCAATATATGTATAAAACTACCTGTTATGGTACTGGCCTAGTAACCGGACTCTGCTCGAATAGATATTATTTGAAAAACATCGGCCAGGTTCAGAATGATATCTGTCGTTGCTGTAACATGGACCGTGAAACCTCGGAACATCTGCTCTGCAGTTGTGATGTTGTTTACAAGCGCAAATTTTTTTTAAAGTGGATGTATGCAACCTACAAAAATTTGGACAGCGACTCCTTGAAAGGTGAAAGCAAACATGGACCAGGAAATACCGCTTGATTGAGCTGTTGGAGCAACATTCGGTGTTGTGGGACCCAAGTAATCCTTGAGGAACTGTATACTTCAAAGTGAGTGCATTATTTTGCTTCGCAACTCCTCATCCGAAGAAAATTTAGACCAGGGGATTATGATACCTAGCTACGTACTAAGTATTTTCAAGATGATTACGTTGACAGGCAGCTAACGAGTCCACCAGTTCTGATTTTCAACTTTAAATTTTGATCCCTGACTCCAACGTACAATCACCCGTTTTGAAACTTGAAAAACCCGAATGGATCGAAAGCAAAGCCAGTCGATATCGTGTCCGAACCCACAGAGCTTAAAAAACCAAAAAATTGTGCCACTATTCTGGGTAAATCGATCAACTCTTTGCAGGTGACGTTATGGACTGAGAACTGCCTTGTAAGAAAACAAATATACGATGGCTTCAAGGAACTTGAATAAAAAATTTGAGAGGGCCTATGAAGAGATACTAACTTTCAGAATGTCTCCAAAGCAGCAGATTGTCCTCGTGTCCGATGAGCCATACAACTTGATCCTGAATCAGGTTCTGATGCTCTTTGCAGGGCTTGAATACTAACGTGCTTTCCGTCAAACGCTCAATATTGCCATTTTTCTTAAAGATCACGTGAAATTGACAATCGCTTCTCTTCGCATTTCAATTTCATTCAATTTTTGCTGTTCTAAGAACGGGTTCATACGAATATTTTGAAACCTCAAAGCAATGAGTTTAATCGATTCCCCTGAATTTCTCAGAAGAACTTCCCTGACCTCAGAAAAACTACCTTGACCTTATCAGAAGATCTTCTCCGAAAAATGTCCGAGAAATTCTCTAAAGATCTTCCCCGAAGACCTCTAAAGCACTTCGTTGAAGTTCTTTGAAGAAGTTTCCTGCAATTCTTCTGAAGAACTTCCCTGAATTTATCTGAAGAATTTTCCCGAGCTTTCCTGAAGAATAACCTGAATTTCTCTGAAGAACTTCCCTGAACTTCTCTGTAGAACTTCTCCGAAGTTCTCTGGAGGACTCACCTAAAGTTCTCTGAAGAACTTTTCCGAAGTTTCCTGAAGAACTTCCCTGAACTTCTCTAATGAAGCTCCACGAATTTCTCAAAAGAACTTGCTTTAACTCCTCTGAAGAATTTCCCTAAACTTCTCTAAAAAAAAACTTCCCTGAATTTTCATGAAGAACTTCCCTAAAGCTCCTCTGCAAAACTTCCCTGAAATAACTTTCTTGAAATTACTTCAAGAATTTTGCCAAACTTCTCTGAAGAATTATCTGAAGTTCTCTGAAGAACTTTCCTGAAGTTCTCTGCAGAACTTCACCGAAGTTCTCTGAAGAACTTCACCGAAATTCTCCGAAGAACTTAACCTGAGTTCTCTAGAGAACATCCCTAAATTTATCAAAAGAACTTTCTCTGAACTTCAATAAAGATCGTCCTTGAGTTTCTGTGAAGAACTTCCCTTCAGTTCCTCTTAAGAACTTCCTTGTACTTCTCTGAAGAACTTCTTTGAAAGTCGCTGAATAATTTTCCCGAACTTATCTGAAAAGTTATCTGATATTCTCTGAAGAATTTTTCAGTAATTCTCTACCGAAGTTCTCTATTGAACTTCCCTGAAGTTATCTGCAGAACTTCATCGAAGTTTTCTGAATAACTTACCCAAAGTTTCCTGAAGAACATCTCCGAAGTTCTTTGGAGAACATCTCCGAAGTTTTCTGAAGCACTTCCCTGAATTTCTGTAAAGACCTCCCCTAACGTGTCTTTGAAGAACTTCCCTGACGTTCTTCTGAAAACTTCCCTGTAGTTCTCAGAAGAAATGCCCTGAAATTCCTCCGAAGAAATTCCATTGGAGAACATCCGTGAAATTACTTTCCTCAAATTGTCTGAAGAACTTGCCCAAACTTCCCTGACGTTCCTCTGAAGAACTTCCCTGTAGTTCCCAGAAGTAATGTTCTGAAATTCCTCTGAAGAAATTCCATTGCAGAACTTCCCTGAAATTACTTTCCTGAAATTGTCTGAAGAACTTGCCCAAACTTCCCTGAAGAATTATTTGAACTTCTCTGAAAAACTTCCCTGAACTTCTCTGAAGAAATTCCCTGAATTTCTGAGAAAAACTTCCCTGACGTTTCTCTGAAGAACTTCCCTGTAGTTCCCTCTGAAGAACTGACCTGAAATTCCTCTGAAGAAATTCCATTGGCGAAATTCCTTGAAATTACTTTCCTGAAATTGGCTAACTTCTCTGAATATTAAATGAATTTCTCTGAAGAACTTCCCTGAAGAAGTACCCAGAATTTCTCTGAAGTTCTCTGAACTTCACTAGTTCAACGAATTTCTCTGAGGTACTTCTCCGAACTTTTCTATAGGTCTTCCCCAAATTTTTCTAAAGAGCTTCCATCAACTTCTCTGAAGAGCTACCCTAAACTTCTCTGAAGAATTTCCCTGAAATTGTAATCGGGATTTTCAAACCTTCCAGCCGAGCAATCTACGATTTAAGACTTAGCGAGTTTTTTGTACCAACTCCTTTTCAGTATGATGTACGCAGCAACTGCAGCATTTTTTTCATTCTCTGCTCTGCTGTGTAGCTACCGAATGTACTCATGATTTGTTCTGAATTACTTTTTTTAAAAGCTTGCAACTGAATACCTGCGACCAAAACAGAAAATCAATCGTGTGTAAACCGAAAAAAAGTAAAGTGTTAGCGCTGTGGCAAAGATTTCTACTACAAAGCTACTATTACTTCATCGCTCATACTTTTGCGATTGAAATTTTCTTCTCAGTCTTCTTGTACTACAGGTCATCCTGGGTGTTTGGCGTAATACAACGATAAAAATAGACATTTACACAGTCTTCAACTCAAGATTGAACAGACTTAACGTTGAACATAGAGCGAATAACAACGAACAACAACTGGACCAGAATTAATATTTTTTTGTTCTGCAAAAAGTTCCACAGGCTGGAGCGGGAATCAAAACCTCACTTCATGGTAATTGCTAGAACGACGGGTGACGCCGCTAACCATTTGACCACGGGGATGACGCGGGCGATTGATTTGGCCGTTTTCTCCAAGCAACGCCATGTTCAGCCGGCGTGGTAATGACAATTTCGAACAACTCAAGCGAAACTTCAATCAAACACACTCTTAGTAAGTCATGCTGAAAACAGACAGATTTGAGTTGTTTACGAAAGGATCATGGTTCGCGATTCTTGGTCTGCGTGGGCTGCAGGATGGCCGGGGTATTTGGCAGCACACCACCCTGTGAAATGGTCAAACCGGAGAAGTTTAATCAGCTCTTCGTCGTAGCGGACGACCAGCTGCCGGTGACGTGGGATGATTTCAATTTTCTTATTACCACAGGAACTTCAGTAGTCGTCAGGTATGCCAGCAAGTATTAACCAATCAAAGCGTGGCGCAAATGTGATGTTATTTTCGACCAATAGCTTTGTGCGTTCGAACATTTTTCTTTAAAGTACTTTTAAATTAGTATTAACAAGTGTTATGAATTTAGTTAGCAACAGGGATTCAGCTTTGATCTTCTATAATTCAAATGAAATACTTATAGTAAAATTTCTGTGGGACAGGGATCAGATATAATCGTTCAAAAACTCCAAGCCAGCGTTACGCGGTCGAATTAAGAAATTCTAGAGCGGCGCCCCTATACGGGAATAGAAAAGAAAGACGTAAGTCCTATGTCAATAGTGCAACAAAACATCGACACAACCGTTCACAGCCGATGTCCGTCGCAGACTGTTTATTTTTCGTAAAGTTCCAATTTCTAAAACAATTTTCTATCAACAATTATACTACCGGAACTAATATCTGCAACAAGCAAGTTGAACGTCCTAAAGAGCAATCAAAACAAGGGCAGATCTGTTCTATTTGTCAATAAAAAGATGTCAACAATACCACTCACGCATTGTCACTGTGTTTGCGAACGTTATGACTAACGGTTTGCTGTCATAAAAGTATTGTATTGAAAATTAAGTCGAAAGAACAACAAGTGCGTGAAAAATGTTTACACAAAAGTGTGGAAAATCCGTTTGAACCCAAGAAACAATTTTAGTTTTATTCCAGCCGTAAAGCAATCCTCACGGCTTTGTTGATAAAAGTACATTAAAAACTATTTTGTCTACCAACACCTCCACTATGCATCTCTAAAGCCGAAATGTGTACAAAGCCCACTCTATAGATGGTTGTGAAAACAAGTTAATAAAACCATTATAAGACCACAGAGATTTTGGAAATGTTCTAGTGAAATATGTTATGACCGCTTGAGAACCTTCATAGAACCTATTCGCTGCCATGAAAACCAGCATAGGGCCAAGTGGTCACAAACGTCCAACTTCACTACGATATCGTGGTTGGTTTTTGTTGTTCTATTCTCTGCTCTTCCGATACAGTTAACAGTAAAAAATATCCAGCAAAATATCCAAAACATTGAGTTTTATATGGCGTATCATGCTTCAAATCATCCAAAATAAATGCTCCTCGAAAAATATGGGAGTGCAGCATAAATAAAATTGAAACAAATATATTCCATATATTAATCATGAATTTCCTGAAAATTAATGGAATTCAAGAAATTGGTCTCCGATCTGTAGTTCATTTGAATTAAATATAGTATTTGGTATATTCCTCAAAATTTCAACGATATTTTATACTTCAATACGGCGATAGAAAAAAATCACAGTTTTGCCAAAATGCCAATTTATTTTCACAATGGCTATAAAACTATTTGGTCATTCGGTGGCTTCCCCCAACGCAAATTTGCCGTTGATTGCATTTACTGGAGGCAAAATGGTTTCAAAATGCTTTTGCAACTGACCATAATAACATAATATGAATGAGTCCTAAAACGGAATTTCGAAACAGCATTTTACGAGCTCATAAAGTCAAGATAAAACCTTTGATAGGAGTAAAATTAATGTTAGGAGACAAGGTTTCAGGATAGGTGCTCAAAAACCTGACTAAAATATAAGACCTATTGGCATCTTTAAATACCATAACAAAAGCAAATTGGTTTCCAGTGGCCTTCATAGAACTTTAATGAAACTTAATAAAGCTGGATGGTTTTGGCTTTAATACTTGGGAGGCCTGTCCTCGTTAAATTTCGAACACATTTCTTTCAGTGTAGATTTTGAAGCATTTCACGGATCGCTGAAACGTTTCACATAAATGAAAGTTGAAATTATCTACTCTATTTCTTGGTAAAACATGTTTACATTCTTGTAACATTCAGTAAGATGACATCGAATCATAGTGGAAGTGCACAAACGCATTTTGTACGAACGGCAGCAAAATGCAAATTTATCAGTTTGTGATCTTGCCAAGGAACTAGAACTTCCGAGAAATCCCGTGTTTTGTGTTTAAAAATCATTTGATCAGCGCTTGACCGTGAATCGAAAGGTTGGAAGAGGGAAAAATTGAAAAGTATGCTTCCGATAAATGAACAAGAAGGTGGTAGCCATTAATGAGGCAAATCCCTATCTTCTGTGAGAAATGTGGCTCGCAACGTTGGGTAGTCAAAACCATACGTATCAAAGGCAAGAACTGAGGGCGTTCAAAGTGAATAAGCTGCCCAACCGTGATGACAAGCAACATTTCACAGCAAAAAATCGTGTGAAGTAGCTTTACCCTAATTTTTTCAAACAGTTTCTTGTATCATAATGGACGACGAAACATACGTTCTCGAAGACTTTAAACAGCTTCCGGGTCTGGATTTTTATCCCGTAATGCAAAGGAATACCGTTGCCGAGTATGTCTGGAGAATGAAGGTGTCCAAATTACTGAAAAAGTATTTGATTTGGTAGGCCATATGTAGTTGTGGTTGAAAATCTTAAATTTTCGTCTCTACCGGCACTATCAATAAGGATGTGTACGAGAAAGAATGTCTGCAAAAGCGGTTGCTACCGTTTATCAGACGCCTTTAATTTCCAGCTCTGTTTTGGACTGATTGCTATGCGAAATCCTTCGTGGAAACAAGAGGTCAAATATGTGCCAAAAATAGCCAATCCACTTAACTGTCCAGAACCTCGTCCAATAGAGAAGTACTGGGCTCTAGTTAAGCGGAAACTCTTAGAAACTAAGAAGAAAGAAAATTTTACCGATGGTTTTTAGAGAAGATGGAAAATCGTCACGGTGGGCGTATCTGAGGTTACCGTCAGTGATGTCCATATCCTCAGTGTGGTAGAGAGAGATTTGAAATTTTCCACATACTCTTCCTACCTTAACGAGAGCTCTTCTCTCTTGTTTATATTCCCCCCCGTGTTTGCATGCGGGTAGCGCATTTGAGTGGAAAAAAATGGTTTTTATTCACACTACACTCGATCGCTCTAGAGTGAGAAGAAGAGCTCTCAAATTCACAGAAGCGAATGCAGTTAAATTCTCTGAAGCGTGCGCCCCAGTGAGCTTACTGACGTGGGATCTTCTGCTAATATACAGCAGTGATTGCAAATTCACTTTGACGCTACATAACAAAGGAAGAAAGAATAATGTTTCTTCCCGCTTCCTTGTTTTCGGACTTTTTCTGCAACTCCGACGATGTTTTAACTTTCGATCGCACCAGCGAATCACAGAAAGAGCACTGATGCGTCCTCGCCCAAGTGTACGCGGCAGTGATCGCAGGTGAGAGCATGTGGTCGAAGACAGATGAGGGCACGTGAGAGCGTTCGTTTAAAAGAGAGAGTGGTTCACTCAGTCCAGGTAATCCCATCATAGACGCACACTTTCACTCTGTCTATTTATCACCGAATAAAAGAGAACTTCGGTTTATCTGCGGTGAGTTATGGTTGTATTCTCTGTGAAGGTACAAGTTTCACGCACCGGCGTAACATTTGTGCGAAATGCCATCTCTGGTTACCGTACGGAACCTGATGGCGGGTGTTCTACAGAAAGTTTGAGAATTTCACAAAAAGTAGGATTAAAATCCTAATCAACTGTTTCAAATGTATACATATATAACACTTTTATTGAGAAATAAACAATTGGATTTGTTGAATTATTTGTAAATTTTCTCTTGCTGCAATTATTTTGGAACCGAAATTCAACAGGTTTTACTGACCTGTGTGACTCATCTTTTTAAGTCAAGCAGATGTTTCGTACAGAATTAAACCAATAATCATAAAAATGTATCACTGCATTTTTTTGTCAACCGTAAAACAGTGCTACAATTTTATTACCAGTTCCTCAATATTGAACGAAAAAAACTGGTTTTGTATTTTTGAGAAGAGATAGTGGTAACTTTCCTCTAAGTTATACTATAGCGAATGGCATAAGCTATTAACAAATCATCCACTCTGTTTGGCAAAATAACGAAACTTAAGACCGGTTGTATGAGCTGGGTTTAGTACCAAAAAATAGCATCATCTCACCTGGAATCGATATTCGTCTTCCCATTCGACAAGCGCCCATGTTTTTTTTTTGCAACACTTAAAGCCATCTTCTCCAAAAAGCAACGGCCAGACCAACTTCCGGATTACATAATTTATTAGCCAATAAATCCGGCAACAGCTGCCTAATTGATTAATTGGCTGTATTAACTGTTCGAAATGTTCAACATTCGATCCATCTGGCTGACCGGAGGGGCAAGTGTGCCAAACCAGCCAACCATCCAATTCAACCCAGCCAGCGGCAACTGGAAGAAATGATAAATGACCATTATGGGAAAAAAGAATCACCCCCAATTAATATCAGTGGTCATGACACCCAACACTCGTTCTGCAAAACAATTCCCCCTTTCCTTGCCGGTCCACTTCCATCAACCGGTTTCCTCCCACGTCGAAATTATTCCGCCGGAGTGCGTTTTATCGGTCAGTGGTCAAACTTTCCTTCGGCGAAATTTGTCATTTTCTCTTTCATTTATGGCTGGATAAAAAATGGCCATCCGATATTGACGCTTTGCCAAGGCCCATGGCCTTCGGAATCATTCATCAGCCCCTGGATCGGCCACTCGGTTCCCGTGTGACAGGCGACCAAAGTCATTTTTCAAGCAGGCTCTTGACAGCCAGCCGTTTGACTGTACGCCATAGCCAATGATGATGATGATGATGATGATGATGGGGAGATGAAAATGTGCGTGTTGGACGGCAGAAATCGATTTTATCGTTTCTGTTGATGAAGTAATTAAAACCACGTGTAGGTTTGTGGGGCAACATGTTCTTTCGCTTTACTTCATTGTCATTTTCGCAAAGTTATTGCTGCTGCCAGACGATCGTCGAAAGTGTTGTTGCTGCACCGCGCCCCCAGCTGTGCGATTAAGTCACATTCAGCAGCGCCCGGTTGCACTCAGCGCCAATCGCGTCATCATCGGTTGGGTGGCATCTTATTCAATCGTGCATCCACCCGTGCAACAGGGGCTGAGCCGAGCAAACCTCAATCCATCCATGCGGTTTCTGTCAGAGCAGATTAGCTGCTACCTACTGGAACGTGGCAGCGGCAGCTGGTCACAGTGAAGCAACAGTTCGGAGCGAAGCGAATGGAAAGACACAAAATCAATTAACGGAATGACATTTGCAAGGATCAACGGGTGGCGGATATGTGATTGCTCGGTGCACAGTGGGGCGATATGGAATGTTGGAGAATAATGTTGGGATGGCTGCACAGAGTTAACTCAATTCTCCAACTCTGTTACCGTCGTTGAAAAAGCGTGATTGGGGTAGTTACGTTTTGGCGGCAGATTAAGCGGATTGTATCCTTCTATGAGTATCCTCGCAGCGTTTAACATTTGATGCATTTGTTTGTTTATATTCATTTCCTGTTTAATATCGTTAGATGTTGATTTGTCTTTACTTACTTATGCTGGTCCAACGTCCTATCAGGACCACACCTGCGTCACGACATTTCTCCATAAAACTCGAATGAGGGCTGCTTGTCTCCAGTTCTTCGAATGTCCCACACTTCCAAGGTCTTGCTGTGCTTCTTGTACCGGTCGGATTCGTTGAAACACAATTTTTGCGGGGTTGTTGTCCGACATTCCTACAACATATCTCGGCCATTATACCCTTCCAGCTTTAGCGACTTTCTGGATACTGTGTTCGCTATAGAGCTGCGCCAGCTCGTAGTTTATACTTCTTCTGCATACACCGTTTTCATATACACCGCCAAAGATTGTCCTAACCACGCGTCGTTCGAAACGTCCTCTTCGAGCATTGTCCACGTCTCATGCCCGTAGAGAACTACCGGTCTTCTCAGCATTTTATACGCTTTGTACGAGGGTGAAGTTTACCGGACCTCAAGGTCCCGTGGAGTCCATAGTAGGCACGACTTCTGGTAATAATATGTCTCCGAATTTCTCTGCTGTAGTTGTTATCCGACGTAAACAATGATCCTAGGTACACAAACTCATCCACCACCTCGAACTCATCTCCGCCGTTTGTCATAGTTCTGCCAATGCGAGCTCTATCACGCTCGGTTCCTCCCGTCAACAGATACTTAGTCTTCGACGCATTCACCTTTAATCCAAACTTTTCTGCTTTACGTTTCAGCTTAGTGTACCACACGGAACGTTCTACCGACAATGTCCACGTTCCATAACACCTTCTAGCGTAATGTTGAACTGGAGACAGGAAAGACCATGTTCACGACACTTTTGGAGGATCTGCCGCAATGTGAACATTTGGTCAATTGTCGATGAACCGTTCACAAAACCGGCTTGATAACTTCCCACAAAGCTGCGCTAGACGACGGACGATAATCTCTGAGAGCACTTTGTAGGCCACGTAAAGAATTGCGATAGCTCGATAGTTCTCATGTTCTTACTTTTTTTTTTGTTAATTTATTTATTGAGTTTTATTACGTAACTTAAGACTTGAAGGTCTTTTTAATGTTACAATGATTTTCACTGGTAGAATAAGCGCTGCAATTCTAGACTTTACAAATTTAACTAATTTTCTGTACTTCAATATTGATTCAACTTTTAAACTTCTTCTATTACTTGAAATGCTCTATACATCCTCTCTTAAATGCTCTTAACTTATTACCCTTTTTGTATATTAGGCATGTTGCTCGCTCTTTTCATTCCTCCTGTAACTGTTCTTTATCCCAGATCCTAACTATCAGTCGATGCAGACAAGTCGCCAACTTATCCGGGCTCATTTTTATAAGTTCCGCTCCGATGCCATCCTTCCCAGCTGCCCTGCTATTCGTATGCTGTTTGATAGGATCCTTAAGGGGACCCTCCCTTGGATTTGGGCAAAAATAAGGCAAAGTTTGTATTTTTTTGTGGAAGATTGAAAAGGTGTACGAACTTCCGGTTCAAACGAATCAATTTGATTATTATTCAAAATTTCAAAGAGATAAAAGAATTGAAGAATTGAAGAAAATTCAAAATGGCGATTTGTGTTGGCCTCTGCCCGCAAAACATGGGGCAACAACTTCAAGTCTCTTGTAGTGGACAGAAATCAAATTAAGTTATTATTTCTGAAAGATAATAAAATTTTCTACGGTTTAAACTAAATTTCAAATACAGGTATACCTCGATAGTACGTACATTACCATTCTCACTTCAAATCAAAATTGCTTAAGGATTAATGATTGTATCTGAAATCTAATACAACCAAAGAAAGAGCAGAAGATTGCTCTTTCTATTTAAAAAAAAAATACGATTTGACCAGTAGTTTTTGTAGGATTGCGATTTGAAGTCTGAAAGTTAATGTACGTACTATCGAGGTATACCTGTTTTTAAACTTAAACTCATTGCATAGTGATCATTTGAACAGAAAAGTTTAATTGTTCGCTACTGTTTTTTCATTTCAACCCTGTTCAAAAATTATAAATAACTAGCTGAACCCAGTGCTGCGCTGCTACGCTTGCAACTAAATGAATGAAAATTTAATGTAATTGGCACTTTCAAGGTTTTTTTTCGGAATGAATTTTTTTTCTTGAATAAGCAGGGGTTCAAACTTCTATCAAAACATGCTTCTTACCCGAGAAATACACGTTTTGTGTTTAAGTATCCTGGATAATTCTCATTTTTGGTAGAAATTTGTGTTTTATTTGTATGGGAGCCCTGCCTTCCAGAGGGGGTGATTTGTCAAACCACCATACAATGATTGCCTTCGAAACCCACATGCCAAATTTGGTTCCATTTTCTTGATTAGTTCTCGAGTTATTAAGAAATTTGTGTCTCATATGTATCAGAGCCCCCCTTCCTGAGAGAGTAGGGGTCTCAAACAATCATAAGAACCTTCCCCAGCCCCAGAAACTCCTTCATATAAATTTTCACGTTGGTCGGTTCAGAAATTTCCGAGTCTATAAAGGTCTGACAGGCAGACAGATAGACAGAAACTCATTATGTATATAGAAATCCACCCTCCCAAGACCTCCACATGCCAAATTTGGTTCCATTTGCTTGATTTGTTCTCGAGTTATGCTGAATTTCGTTTTATTTGTATAAGAGACCCCTCTTTCAGTGAGCGGAGGAGTATCAAACCACAATAGAAACATTTCTTGCCTTCAAAAACCTCCACATGCCAAATTTGGTTCCATTAACTTAATAAGTTCTCGAGTTATTCAGAAATTTGTGTTTCATCTGTATATGAGCCCTCCTTTCAGAGAAGGGAGGGGATCGAGTCAATTTAGAAATATTTCTTGCTTTCGAAAACCTCCACATGCCAAATTTGGTTCCATTAACCTGATAAGTCCTCGAGTTGTTCCGAAATTTGTGTTTCATTTGTATGGAAACCCCCCTCCCACCCCTTCCAGATGGCGGAGGGGTCTCAAACTTCCATAGAAACATTTATCTCCTCCAAAAACCTCCACATGCCAAATTAGGTTCCATATGCTTGATTAGTTCTCGAGTTATGCACAAATTTGTGTTTCATTTGTATGAGAGCCTCCCTCTTACAGAGTGGTCTCGATTTACCTTAGAAACATTTCTTGCCTTCAAAAACCTCTACCTGCCAAAATTGGCTCCATTTACTTAATTAGCTCTCGAGTTATGTAGAAGCTTTTGTTTCATTTGTATGGGAGCACCGCCCCCAACCTAACAGAGAAAGATGAGGGGTCTCGAACTATCGTAGAAACATTTATTGCCTTTAAAATCCCCGCATGCAAATTTGGTTCCATTTGCTTTATTAGATCTAGAGTTATGAAGAAATTACAGTATCATTTGTATGACAACACCCCTTCTAGGAAAGGGGAGGGGTCTCAAATCACCATAAAAACATTCTTCTCATCCAGAAAACCCCACATGCCAAATTTGGTCCATTTGTTTGATTAGTTCTTGAGATATGCAGAAACTTCTATTTCATTTGTACGAGAGCCTCCCTTTCTAGAGAGGGGAGGGGTCTCTGACTATCATAGAAACATTGCTCGCCTCTAACAACTTCTGCATGCTAAATTTGGGTTCCTTTGCTTGATCAGTTCTCGAGTTATGCAGAAATTTGTGCTTCTCTTGTATGGGAGCCCCCCTTTTCAGAGAAGGGAGGGGTTTCAAACCATCATAAGAACCTTCCGGTGTCCAAGACGAATCCAACAAAGCAAAAATCTAGCCAAACAGTCCTTCCGCTCGCGAGTTAAATCGTGAGAAAGGAAACCCCAACTTATTTTTATTTATAACTAGCTGAACCCGGTGCGTGCGCTGCTACGCTTGCAACTAAATGAAGGAAAATTTAATGTAACTGGCACTTTTATGGTTTTTTTTCGGAATGAGTTTTTTTTCTTGAATAAGCAGGGGTTCAAACTTCTATCAAAACATGCTTCTTACCCTAGAAATACACATTTTGTGTTTAAGTATCCTGGATAATTCTCATTTTTGGTAGAAATTTGTGTTTCATTTGCATGGGAGCCCTCACTTCCAGAGGGGGTGGTTTCTCAAACCACCATACAATGATTGCCTTCAAAACTTCCCACATGCCAAATTTGATTCCATTTGCTTGATTAGTTCTCGAACCATCACACGGGCTCTTCGATTATAGTAAAAATTTGAGTTTCATTTGTTTGAACCCCCCGCCCTTTCAAAAAGGGGAGGGGTCTTGAACCTCCATAGAAACATTCTTGCCTTCAAAACCCCCCACATGCCAAATTTGATTCGATTTGCTTGATTAGTTCTCGAGTTATGAAGAAATTTGTGTCTCATATGTATCAGAGCCCCCCTTCCTGAGAGAGTAGGGTTCTCAAACAATCATAAGAACCTTCCCCAGCCCCAAAAACCCCTTCATATAAATTTTCACGTTGGTCGGTTCAGAAATTTCCGAGTCTATAAGGGTCTGACAGGCAGACAGACAGACAGAAATTCATTTTTATGTATATAGAAATCTACCCTCCAAAAACCTCCACATGCCAATTTTGGTTCCATTTGCTTGATTTGTTCTCGAGTTATGCTGAAATTCGTATTTTATTTGTAAGAGACCCTTCTTTCAGTGAGCGGAGGAGTTTCAAACCACAATAGAAACATTTTTTGACATCAAAAACCTCCACATGCCAAATTTGGTTCTATTAACCTGATAAGTTCTCTAGTTATTCAGACATTTGTGTTTCATTTGTATGAAAATCCCCCTCCCGCCCCCTTCCAGATGGCGGTGGAGTCTCAAACTTCGATAGAAACATTTATCTCCTCCAAAAACCTCCCCATGCCAAATTGGGTTCCATATGCTTGATTAGTTCTCTAGTTATCCACAAATTTGTGTTTCATTTGTATGAGAGCCCCCCTCTTACAGAGGGCGGAGGGGTCTCGATTTACCTTAGAAACATTTCTTGCCTTAAAAAACCTCTACCTGCCAAATTTGGCTCCATTCACTTGATTAGCTCTCGAGTTATGTAGAAGCTTTTGTTTCATTTGTATCGGAGCATCGCTCATCAACCTAACAGAGAGAGAGGAGGGGCTCGAACTATCGTAGAAACATTTATTGCCTTTAAAATCCCCGCATGCCAAATTTGGTACCATTTGCTATATTAGATCTAGATTTATGAAGAAATTACAGTTTCATTTGTATGACAGCACCCCTTCTAGGAGAGGAGAGGGGTCTCAAATCACCATTAAAACATTTTTCTCTTCCAGAAAACCTCACATGCCAAATTTGGTTCCATTTGCTTGATTAGTTCTTGAGATATGCAGAAACTTCTGTTTCATTTGTACGAGAGCCTCCCTTTCTAGAGAGGGGAGGGGTCTCTGACTACCATAGAAACATTTATTGCCTTCAAAAACTTCCGCATGCTAAATTTGGGTTCCTTTGCTTGATTAGTTCTCGAGTTATGCAGAAATTTGTGCTTCCCTTGTATGGGAGCCCCCCTTTCCAGAGAAGGGAGGGGGTTTCAAACCATCATAAGAACCTTCCGGTGTCCAAGACGAATCCAACAAAGCAAAAATCTTGCCAAACGGTCCTTCCGCTCGCGAGTTAAATCGTGACAAAGGAAACCCCAACTCATTTTTATTTATATAGAAGATTATTTATTAATGCCAATTTTACGTTCAAGCCGTGCAAAAAATAATAACCTACAAAACAGTTATTTGATGGTGGGAATCGGAATAGTAGTGCAAGCCCGGGGCTTGAAGTTAGATTGAAAAACATGGTTTCGAGAAAACGCCATTTTGTAGCCGCCATTTAAAATTTCCTCATTTTTTTTATCTCTTCAAAATTTTGAATAAAAATCGAATTTAATCTTAAAACGCGGAAGTTCGTACGCCTTTTCATCCTCCCACAAAAAAACACACACTTCCTTATTTTTGCCCAAATCCAGGGGAGGGTCCCCTTAACTTCACTTATCGTGAGAGTTGGCACGTCACACTCGTCCACCATACCGATGGAGCCATTCCTGCTTCTGTTTCGGTATTCCGCCTCTGGTATTCCGCTTTTGATTTGTCTTTGTTTGTTGAAATAGGTCCTGCCTAAAATTATGTCTTGATGCGTCAAAACCTTCTCAAACTTTGCAATAATATTTGGTTTTGGCAAGGTCTACCCCCTGGTATACTTTGCCCGGAGATTTTCTAATCTGAAGAAATGCATGTAGTTAAGCAGGTATGCCAAAGAACCGTATCGTGGGAATCTACCAAAACAAACGGACTGACGAACTATGTCCATGAAGCGTTGCAGGAGGTGTGTTGGACAGGATCTATGGTGCGAACGTTTAGAGTTAATCATATTATCTACCAGAGCTGCGGTAACACACGCGAGCTGGGAACAGCTTTTATCGTGATGGGCAATAGGCAGAGGCGTGCAGGTTGAGGATCAAGGGCCGATTCTTCTACTTCAGCATAATAAACGTGCACAGCCCTCACTCCGGAAGCACTGATGATGACAAGGGCGCATTCTACGCACAGCTTGAACGACCGCTGCCAAGCCATGACGTCAAGATCATCATAGGAGACCTTAACGCACAGGTAGGCCAGGAGGAGGAATTCAGACCGACGATTGGAAAGTTCAGCGCCCACCAGCTGCGAACGAAAACGGCCTACGACTCATTGATTTTGCCGCCTCCAAGAACATGCCCATCCGTAGCACCTTTTTCCAACACAGCCTCCCTTATCGGTACACCTGGAGATCACCACAGTAAACGGAACCGCAAATCGACCATGTTCTGATTGACGGACGGCACTTATCTGACATTATCGACGTCAGGACCTATCGTGGCGCTAACATCGACTCCGACCACTACCATATTCCGTCATCAACAATGTACGGCACCGGCGGCCACCACGGTACAACCTAGAGCGACTGAAGCAACTGGATGTCGCCTCAGCTTACGCGTAGAATCTCGAGGCAGCGTTGCCAGACGAGGGCGAGCTTGATGTGGCCCCTCTAGAGGACAGCTGGAGTACAATAAAAGCAGCCATCAACGATGCAGACGAAAGTACCATCGGATACGTGGAACGGAGTCGACGAAACGAATGGTTTGACGAGGAGTGCAGAGCGATTCTGGAGGAGAAGAATGCAGCGCGAGCGATAATGATGCTGCAAAAAACCCGACAGAACGTGGAACGTTATAAGCAGAAGCGGAAACAGCAGACCCGCGTCTTTAGGGAGAAAAAAGCCGCCTGGAAGAAGAGGAGTGCGAGGAAATGGAACTGCTGTGCCGTTCCCAATAAACACGGAAGTTCTACCAGAAATCTGCAGGAATAACGATAGGATCCTCCTGACGGACGGACTTGAAGTTATCGAAAGGTGGAAGCAGCACTTTGATGAGCACCTGAATGGCGTGGAGAATGTAGGCATGAGAGACCAAGGCAAGGGAGGAAACGACTACGTCAGTGCAGAAGAGGAAGGAAATGATCCAACTCCCACTCTGAGGGAAGTTAAGGATGCCATCCACCAGCTCAAAACCAACAAAGCAGCTGGTAAAGATGGTATTGCAGCTGAACTCATCAAGATGGGCCCAGAAAAGTTGACCACCTGCTTGCAACGGATGATAGCCAGGATCTGGGAAACCGAACAGCTACCGGAGGAGTGGAAGGAAGGAGTTATTTGCCCCATACATAAAAAAGGCGATCATTTGGAATGTTAGAACTTCAGAGCCGGGGTACGATTTTCACGAAATCTGGTCAATTAATGTGCTTTGCGGACCAAATGGACATTATCGCAAGAACATTTGGAACGGTGGCAGAGCTGTACACCCACCTGAAACGCAAAGCAGCAAAGGTCGGACTGGTGGTGAATGTGTCGAAAACAAAGTGCATGCTGGTATGCTGGAACCGAACACGACTGGATCCGCCTAGGAAGTAATGCCACGATAGACGGGGATACCTTCGAGGTGGTGGAGGAATTTTTCTACCTCGGATTCTTACTGACGGACGAGACATGGACCATTCTCGAGGAGGACCTGCAAGCACTCTGAGTTTTCGAGCGACGCGTGCTAAGGACGATCTTCGGCGGTGTGCAGGAGCACGGTGTGTGGCGGCGAAGGATGAACCACGAGCTCGCTGTACTCTACGGCGAACCCAGCACCCAGAAGGTGACCAAAGCCGGAAGGATACGGTGGGCAGAGCATCTTGAAAGAATGCTGGACAACAACCCTGCAAAGTTGGTGTTCGCTACTGATCCGGTGGGCACAAGAAGGCGTGGAGTGCAGAGAGCACGATAGGTGGACCAGGTGGAGCGTGATCTGGCGAGCATTGGGCGTGACCGAGGTTGGAGAGCGGCAGCCGCAAACCGAGTATTGTGGCGTACTATTGTTGATTATGTATCCTAAATGTGATGTTGAACAATAAATGTACGTATGTATATGAGAAATCTGTCCTGAGAAATGGATTTGTCGCCGGGCATAACAACAGGCTCTTCCCGGAGGTGGTGCTTAAGCCACTCGTTTAAAAATTTGAGCAATCCCCGTAGCCACTTGTTGTGTGCTAAAACTATTAAGAAGATAAGACCAGCGCCCGGACCCCACAAGAGAATGGTCATCATCGGGGACACGAAATCAACCTCCCAGTAAACCAACTGAATAGAAATCTTAACAAATAACTTGAATTCTCACAATACAACAAAACAACCCAACTGCCCCTCCACCCAAAGCTATCAGTTATGGAAGTTTTAGCTTTCGTTAGGTGAAAAAAAACCTTGACACAGGTGGAGAACCTCGCTGAGAAACTAACCCACGGCTCTTCAGCTCAATTAGCTCACTGAAAATGCTTCTTCAGTTCTCAACACATGCATCACATATGGAAAATGAACCACAATTCCATAACTCCGTTGGGCACAGAAAGAAGCTTGAAACGATTCGCTCAGTTCAAATAAATAGGAAAAAATACTGCTTAGCTGGTTTTCTCGTATCAATTCTTCCCTTTTCTGGATAATAATTTATTAGTCTTCAAGGAAAACGTTGGCACTAAAACTAACATTTGGTTGCACTTCAGGTTCAACAGCTAATTAATATGATGGAATAAATATAGCTAGCAAACAGAGTAAAGCTTTTAGTACACTGTTTGTCCAATAGCCAAATATTTGGCATAGGCAGCTAGACAGCTGACAGATATCATAGATGTTTGTCAGATGCCAATCTGCCTATGACAAATATATGGCTATTGGACAAACAGTGTACTACAAGCTTAAGACTTGGATATTTTACAGAGCACAAATAAAACGATACGTCAAACTCGAAGCGCACTACTCTTTTTATCCCCAAAGATGTCAAATCTGAGGAAGACATGAAGAAAAGTGAGTTTCCGTACAGAAGAAGCGCATAGGCGTAGCCAGGATTTCAAATAGCGTGGGGCAAGATATTTGTTTTGAGAGAGAGAGCGAGAGAGAGAAAGAGATAGAGAGAGAGGAAAAGAGAATGAGAGAATGAGAGAGAGAGAGAGAGAGAGAAAATTACGCCGTTTTCAACCAGTGGTGGACCAGTAGAGTAGGGACATTTTCAAGTTTACCGGCTAGAGCAGGAATTGAGCCCTCACTTTGTGAAAATTCGCCTGAACGACGGGTGGGTTGTCTTCTCTACTCTTACCTAAAGTACTTTACAATACCCATCAAATTTTGGCAACAAGATTCAACAATTCTAGCCTTGTTCTGAAATTCAATAAAAAACAAAAAGGATTCTAAAAACCTTAGGTTTTCCACATGTTTCAATATCGAACCGCATTAAATAGCAACCATGGTAAAATCTAGGGAGTACTGTCATGTGTCAAAATATTCACTTTACAGCCGTATTGGATTTTTGTTTAGGATAACCACCGAGATTGTTCACAGTTTGTACTAAAAATGTACAATTCCTCCACGACCCTCAAACCCACACTGAAAATGGAATTTTGATTTTATTACGAAATCGAGGGTAGGACTAACAAATCTATTCGTAGTAGTCGTTTTACATAGATTTGCACTTTTCAAGAAACAACCTTCGTGCTCAATGCCACACGCGTAAATGACTAAAACACGAAGCATTTGTATGAGTACGATTGAAGAGAAGCAGCAATTGGTTGATCTTCATCATTCATTTAATGCACTGTATAAAGAGGTGTGTTCGCATATGCGAGAAACGACAGCTAGGAGTCAACGTGATCATCGATCATCAGCAGCCGATCCCTTGTTCAACGATTACCGATTCGACGATTCAACCGACAGCTTGCGTTTTTTGACGTTTTTGGATTTCCGTCTCTTCCGTCTTCCGTCAACTGACATCTATGAAAAGAGCCTTGCTAACAAACATAACCCTCTTTTTTCATCATCAATCGAACCGACAGGTGGAGCCCAAATCATCATCGACGAGCAGTGGGTACGAGAAAATGGGGTAATCGTGAAATTAATCCAGCAAGTGAAGTAATTTAGTGTTACGTGAATTAGAACGGTAGAAGAAAAAGTTAATTAAATAGTTATATTAGTGGAACAATAAATCAAGAACCGAAGTTGAGTTCAACGGTGAAGAATTTAATCAAAATTGTGTCTCTAATTGCTGAGCAAATCGACATGGTATAATTATAATATTTAACCAGATGACAAGTATTAAGAATGTTTCATACAATTTGCGCGACTTTTGTTCTATGTACAAAATCCATGTTCACGAAACGAGTGAAAGCTAATTTACGAAAATAAATTTTCAGTGTATATATTGACAAAGCAACACCGCTAAAATACCGTTTTTCTCCCATAGAAACAGAAAAAAATAATCTTTGAGGTAGCTCATCGAATCTTCCGGTCCACCTCTAAGCATCTTAATATAAGGTATATAAGGTGGGTCTTCACAGATTACCTGCCAGTATGCAAAATTTGGAGTTATCTCAAATAATATTAATCCAACCAATGTATCACAAACATAGCAATTGATTGATTGGATTTGAGATAATGATGTCATTGAGTAAAGGGCCAAGTCTCCCCCGGTTGCTGCTAAGCCAATGAGCCTGGACGTCAATAGAGGCATAAAGTTGCCAGAAGGAACGAAATGCATCTACGCACTCTTAATGTTACCAAATTCCCAAATTGCAATTTTAAATGAATTCGCATAGATTGTTCTTCAGAAGCTTCTATAGGATTGGTACAGTTGTAAACATTGAAAGTTTATGAAAAAAACGTGTGCTTCGAGCATCGGCTGTGAAAGGTTGTGTCGATGCTTTATTACGCACTATTTTGCTATCGGCCATGGCGCGTTTTGTATTGGCTCGGCTGTCGATGACTAGGCGTTAGTAATCGAGTGAGCACAGAAAACAAACACCAAAAAAGTGCTTCACCGGACTGGTGGCCTGGTGGGGGGGATCACAATTAATTGTGATACATAATATTGGTTTGCCATGCTCGCTGTACCACCATATCCTTGAGCAAGTAAGCCACTATTTCATTTTGTGATTGGCTCTAATAGCACTTCTTGTATAAAAAGGTTCAAATCAGAAATAGGTATTTGAATTTAAAAAAATTGAGGTGGGTAATATCTAGGATATAACCGCAAGTTTAACGTAGGATCGCGTTGGTGTTTCCCATCTTATGAAATTTCCTTTCTTTATTTGACCTGCATTCGGGTGAGGCAGGCGCTGGTTATTTGCATTGAGATCACCAGTTTTTTTTTCACATTGAGAATGTATGCTAATCCCAAACATCATCTGGTGGCGCTTTGTGTAATAACAGCTCATCTGACAGCAACGGAGTAGTAGCCTCGGGTGGTCAACCATGTTTATTATCTCACTCATGCTCATAGCAACGGATAAAATCTTTCAACAGAATAGAACAACTGCAACTTTTCACTCTGATTAGCATGCTGTCTTGTCTCTGAAATTTGGATATGAGTCGTTTCGTCTCGCCCGTAGAATCTATCATCAGTTTATAAATGGATTTCAGTCTGTCTGTCTGTCTGAACCTAATAGACTCGAAAACTACTGAACCAATCAGCGTGAAATTTTGTATGCAGGGATTTTTGGGGCCGAGAAAGGTTTTTTATGATAGTTAAAGACCCCTCCCTTCTCTGGAAAGAGGCGTTCCTATACAAATGAAACACTCATTTCTACATAACTCGAGAACTAATCAAACAAAAGAAACCAAATTTAGCATGTGTGAGGTTTTAAAAGCAAAAAAGGTTTCTATGATAGTTTTAAAACCCCCCCATCATGAAGGGGGGGGGGGCTCTCGAACAAATGAAATATAATATTCTGTATAACTCGAGAACTAATCAAGCAATTGAAACCAAATTTGGCATATGGGGGTTCTTCGACGCAGAATTTTTATATGTTTTAAATTGAATTTCTTTCTGACTGTCTGTCTGACCAATCGGAGTGAAAATATGCATGCAGGGAATTTTGTATGCAGGGAAACTACAGCCAGATGTTGTACCGAATTTAATGAGAGAAGTTAAGCGTCAGGGGCGAGCATAAGGTTATGATATTGAAGTTGAATGATATAAGTATGCCAAAAACTTACTAATTGGCTATATTTTACTATCTGAAAGTGTGTGAAGTAGTTTTCTTCAGCGTTTACTCGACACCCTTTATTCAATTTACTCGAGAGATAGACGATTTGATATTCCAATGCTGAGATTTAATACGTATAAAAAACAATGACGTCGTCTACGTCAAAAAAGGACCACTAATCCACTTATTTTCTTCCACAATCCAACGTAAAACGCTTGACCTATCACAGCGAAAGCCATTGACATATTACCATAGCACAATGCGTCGTTGTAAGCATCATCATCGCCATCATCATCATTATTCTCATCATCATCAACATCATCATCAGCGCAGCCACCCTACCGTCTGAATCAAAATCAACGAAACGGATGAATCCGTAACAACAGGGAGCTTCCAAACCATCTGACTACTTTAGAATTTAACGATGGCTCAAACGTAAACCCAGGCACACATACGCATATGTATGTATGTGTGTGTATGTGTCTCCACCCGCTTTGAATACAGAGCTTTCACATAACGACGAAATCACAGCCATCGTTGATCCATGCGGGCGATGGCGGGGAGGGGGTTGACACCCGCTACATGTGACAATCACACACAGCGTAGAATGAATGTGCTCTTGAATAGAAGACGCGATTATGCGCATGCCCCGGCTGGGGATGTAAAGCGAGTGTCAAGGTTCAACGACGGTAGCAGATTTTTGGGTTGAACGGATGACGGAAGCTGTGTTTTGGTGTCCAGCTCGTTGAGGAGGGGTGGAGGGTTCTCAATCGATGATGAAAGTAATGCAAATTAGCTGTTTGCCTTTGTGATTAAAAACACCTTGCTGCAAGGTGAATCTACCACTTCTGATGAATTTGAAATTGCTTTGGCCATTGCGATGACAATGAAAATACGCTCGGAACGACGGGGGTCATTGTAAATACCGGTGCAATAAAAAACAGGAATTCATCAATTTATGACTGTATCATCGATCCAAATAACTGAGGAAAACAACCGCCAAGAGCCGCTAGCAAATTGAGCAACCATCGCATCGTTAACCGTCTGGCCCGGGAACGATAACGGGCAAAATATTACCTCAGTTGAAGTTCGGTAATTGCTGCAACGCCGACGGTTACCGTGTTTCCAAGCGACGACGGCCAGGTCAAGTGAAGCCATGTTTCGGAACCGAGAAATTACGAGCTGCTCAGATTTTGCCTCTGAATCAATGCTCAAAAACAAAAAATAGAAAAATTGTGCTGACCACAATCTCGACAACAACCAGCGATGCAGCGCACCGGGTTATTACAGGCGCGGCCAACCAACAAACGTTGCGAAAATTCGAGAAGGAAAATGAACGATGATTTACGCTGGCAGATAACGAAAGTCCCGGCTTTCTCTCCAATTTTGCGCTCGTAAATTGTTTCAATATTTTTTTTTATGACCTCCAGCAGCAGCATTCTTTTACGACCTGCATCAAAAAACTCAGCTGGTTCGATTGAGAGGGCTAATTTGGCCGGTTCACACAAACACACTCGCACATTAAAATTCCAAACAAGCAGCAAGTCATGAATCTTTGCCGCCTTCGAGTTCCGGGAGACCCTCGGAAAGTTTTATCTATGACCTCGTAAAATGTTTTCGCCTGCTCGCTGTCAGACACTTATCGACTTTCGCTGCTACAAATCCATCAGGGGCGGACGAGAACATAATTCAAATTTGCCGCTCCTGCCTCCGGAATGCCAAAATGCTTTCGCCTAACACGGTCATAAAGGCAACTTCTCTATGGTAATAGGCATATGTTTAATGTGCTGATTTATACGGTGCCATCAAGTTGTAAGGGTATAATTCGTTTCGGGTCGATGGAAGTGCGTAGGTATCTAACCGATTGGAATCCTGATGTGCGTCGAAGAGTTGGATTGACCGAGGGAGACACTGTCAATTTTCTTCTGTGTGATTTAGGAACTGTTCTTATTTTTTTCCTGCTAAGACTATGTTCTCTTTGGATCGACGAACATCAATTTCAATTCGAGAGAAATTTAGTGGGATTTCCGATGATGCCGGAGGCGAATCTCAAGGGAAACGGATCTGATCAATTTATATCTGTTTCAATTTATTAGGCAAATGATGATATGCCAAGAAACCATCTTGAGGTCTGCCATATATCTTATTTAATTATAGAAGTTTCGTCGAATTTATTACAACAGTTTATTGAGATCGTCATATAATCAAGTGTTCACACATCAGGCGCAAGGGTACTTTTGTTCTCCATAAGTTTACATTAAACTTTTGAAAATAACGCAAATATAAGGTGATATACTATAATTTGGTTAGGCAGAGTAAGTTTGAAAAAAATGCACAGTATTTCCCTATCACAGATTTCAAATGTAAGTATGGGAGGTATCAAATGCAGCACCTTCGTATATCGCTTCACATTCTCTTCTTAACGTTTAAGCAGTAAAGTGGGTTTTCTCCGCTGCGCTGCGATATTTGTTGGGATCTCACCAGTGGTAATCCAACTTAGATAGCAATGTGTGCACTTTTTTTTCGTTTCTCGTGCAATTTGTTAGTGTTGTGTTTCGATTGCTTTTCGCTCGTCGTTCGTGCCGAGATTTTAGGCCCTCTTCGTGTCTTTTCGTCGCTCGGCCACCTGCTCAAGGTGGCTAGCTTCAGAGCTGAGCTACAGAAGTTGGCAGCAAACCCACCGATACCAATCACTGTTGTGATGACGTACAATAAAAAAGTGGGTGCCTCCGCCTCAAGCCGCCTTACAACGTCAACTGCTGCATGCAGCCAATAAGCAAGCGACCCAAAGCGACCGCAAAATGATAATGCCAACTCCGGGTCATTAGATCACAATGCCAGATTACTGTCCAGCAACAGTTTTGCTACGCTTTCGATTCAAACTGTCATCGAACAGACGGCGCCGAAAAAAGTGAAAATTCCGGCACTCTTCACCACCACGTACAGGGTTGCCACATTATTTTTCGTTCCCATCTTTAATTTTTGCCGAAAAAATCTTTTTTATCTGTGTTTAACAGCAAAAATCTTGGTCAAAATGTTTACTTCACATTTTGTGCTCTGAAAAAAGAAAACAGATCTGTATACGAGGAATTAATGTTCTCGGGAGAAATTGATCATTGCACTTAAGCCATTCTGACAGAGCACTTATCATATGATAATGAATCATGTGGTGTTTGTTTTGGTTACTAAAAGTTCCAGGATAGGTAAAAAACATCGGAATGGAATTAACAATAAACCATTGTTATTATGCATGTACATCAGTTTGTTGAATTTTTAACTTAGTTGTGATGTTTATATTAGCTGGTTAACTCCTCCTTTCCCCTTTGGCATCCAGATCTCCGTACTCAGGCCGTTCCGGATGTTAGATTTATTCAGATTGTATAACGAGAAAAGTCACTTCTCTTCTTCAAAAGAATGCGGAATTAGTAAAAAGTTCGCAATGAACTTTCTTAGCAAGTGAAAAGCCATTTTCCCATCTGCTCGTTTGAAATACAGACGTTTCCATCAACAAGTTTCGAAGTCTTCTGATTCTTCCACCTTGTTGTCCTTGCAGATGGTTACCGTCCTCAGCTCACGAAAATCCTTTTTAAAGGCCTGTTCAAAGAATTTTGGATATTGTTCTATCATCGAGTTGAACTCTTTCGAAGGGCGCAGCTTTTTGCGGTCAATGCTCGGTGCAGTAGTCAGAACTGGATAGTTGAGATCAAAGCGCTTAATTATCTGTTTCATGCGGTTAACAAAGCACAGCAGATCGCGTAAAAAGCCTCCATCCTTGTATTATCGAGAGTTGCGGATCTAAGCATTTCTCCTGCAGCTACACCCATGTATATTTTCAACTTCTTACGAAGATGTTTCTCCGGAATCTGAAACCCTAAATTCTTCAGATGCTTTAGGCAATAATCCTCACAAAAATTGGCAAGGAGCACCATCACCGAGACTTCAGCTGATTACAGGATTGCATTTCCATGAATTCCGTAGCTTTTGACTGGAACATACGATTTGCTTTGTTGATTGGAAGCATCACAATCAAACCGTTGTCTCATTTGGATTAGAACGTGAAAACTAACACGAGCTCTGAAAACCGTTCCATATTCCATTTTAAAACTGACTCCAACGATACCCATCTGGTGGTAGACGGATGCAGAACTGTGTAATCTGGAATTTCTTGGGTCATTAGCGCTGCAGAACAAGTAACTGCAGATACGTCGCATCATTTGTCTCAGGTACACTTGCAGATTTTTGCATGTGAACTTGCTGAAAGAGCCAAAAGTGGCAAGTATATTCGATAATTATCAAATCAGGACAGTCACGTTACCGCAGCCTTTTGAAGTTCGGTCAGAGCCAAGATTATATTAAAGCTAACAAAAAATTACTTTCGAAATAACTATGCTTCGAATGGCAAAAATAACAATCAAAATCATAATTCTAACTTCCCATAATTACTCTGCAAAAATGCATTAAAAAACTTCTTAATTAGAAGAATTGTAGAAATCACTGCAAAAAAATTCTGCAAAATGTGTAGACCAATCTCTTGCGGAAGTTTGAAACAATCACTTCACCAGCGGAATACTTGAAAAAAATAATGAAGTAATAACTGGAGATCTATATGTAATAATCATTGCAGCATCCTTCACAAAATTTAAAAAATAATTGTACAAAAAACCCTCTCCAGATTTGTTTAAGATAAGAATTAAAAATATGAGATTGTGGAATTCGTGCACACAATTCTTCGTAGATTTCTCCAACAAATAAGAACTTTTATCAAGAACTATTCCAAGAATAATCGTAAGATTTTGTGTAGTTCTTTCAGGTGTTCTCCAGGGAATCCTTTAAAATCATAAATCTTCCAAATATTTTATCACAAGAGAGTAAAAAAACTGCTTATACTATGCCAGAAGAAACTCCTGAAAGAATCTCAGGAAGAATACATACAACCGTCTGAAGAATAGCTATATTAACGCCAGAAGGAATATCTAAAGCAATTTCTGAGAATCTTTGAGAAATTCTATAAATTTTTCTTCAATAATTATCTCAAAACATTTATAAAGAAATCATTTGAGGGCACACATACAAATTGACTTTAAGATTGTGATCTGTCTCGGTAGTGTCAGTGTCAAATGTTTTATTTCGCTTAGTGGGCCAAAATCAGCACACTGAAAAAAAAAGTTAGATCCTAAACTGTACTCATATTTTGAATTTGAGATTTTTGAGCGGACAAGCAATTGCCAGAAATCTTGAAAATCTTGGTTTTTCTCAAAAATCTTTAATCTTCACATACAGATATCTGTATGAAAAAAATATTAAAAATTTGTGTCAATCTAGATAAATCTGTGCATGTGGCAACACTGACCACGAAGGAAATGGCTTCGCTCAGGAATGAGCTAGTGGCGGCGCAAATCCCTCCCTTGTTTATACTGTGCAGCATGTGCAACATATTCGTCTGCTCCACCAAAGCAGATTTTGAATCTACAAGACGGTTCCTGGAATCGCAACAGCTCGAGATTACACTCACGACACCTCCGGAAGCAAGCCACTGAATGTGGTTACTCGTGGGCTACCGGATTACCATCCTGCGGCGTTGATGAACTCAAACGACTTATCCTCAAGCCAATCAAGGTGTTCCCCATGCAGCGGGCCGAAGAACTATCGGGATTTGCTCAATCTGGCCAACCTGAGAGGGGCTTGGTCAAAATGACTGACCTCTGCAAAGTGCGAGCTCTCTTCAACATAATTTTTGAATGGGAGCCGTACCACCCCAAGGAGCCTGAAATCACGCAATGTGCGAACTGCCTTTACATCAGCCATGAGACAAGGAACTGTCGCATAAAACCGTACTGTGGAACGTATACAGGAGCACATGAAACGGCGAGATGCGATCAAATGGAGGAGCCTGCCGAGCCCAAAAGTGCCCTCTGTGGGTCAAACCACAAAGGCCAAAAACGTGCCTGCTACAAGCGCGCGGAATTCATTGAAATCCGGAGAAAGGCATCCACCCGAAACCTGAATGGGTGAAACCGCCATCTACTTCCTCCAAATACGGTCGAAAACTTCCCGCCGCTCAGATACAGTGTGCCGAATCTACCGCTTCTCCAGTTGAACTACCGCCAGTTAGCATTTTCAGTTTCACCACGATTCGCAACTGCTGCCACAGTGCCGTCAGAGCAAAACGAATCTCACCCAACTTGGGGACTCCCAGGCTCAAGCTCTCCTTAGCCATCTGATGCATCTGACGATGACTCGTTCTTCTCCCTGAACTAGATGATGGAGTTCGTACAAGTAATGTACAGAGGGCTAAGTCACTGCTGCTCCAAGGAACAACCAATTGCCACCAGAGTGCTGCCCTGAAGAAGCCATTAACATCCTCAATTGGAACGCTTGTTCTGCTAACAACAAAACTCTTGAACTCATCGATTTCTTAACAAATAAGGATACCGGCATCGCCACAATCACTGCTGGATCGAACCCACTCTGAGGAGTGGCCATCGCATTACAGCTCAATATCAGCTGGCGCTCGCTGTCCAGTTTCTGGCTGAAAGTCATCGAGGCCATAGGAGTTGAAGTGGACACTCCCTCCGGCTCAATTTGCATCATCGCGGCTGCTCCAAGCAATCAAACACCATCGCCGGCTCGGCAGAGATGACCACGGCAAGATATCAACAAGTTGACTCGGCGGCGGGGGCAATTCATCATCTCCGGCGACCTCAACGCGAAGCACCAGACCTGAGGTAACACCTGGAACAACTCCAATGGTACCATCGTCCAGCAAGGTTTCGAGAAAGGACTCTACACAATCTTGAGCCCCGACTCTCCCACCCGTTTGAGCTGTTCCGGTGCTACCATCGATATCTTCCTGACCAACATCTACGATCCTGTCGTCCATCAGGAACTCAGCTCGGACTAGTAGCTGAAGTAGGTTCCTCCGTCAGCCGTTTTCAAGCTTTCAGACACGTGCCAGCTTCCAAATTGGTGAGTAACTCTCTGAACCTAGACAGATCTACCAAACATCTCATGCGACTCCGTAATTTCATTCGACGCCAATACCAACGTTCTGGCCTTCTGGCTATGGTCGTGCAATGGTGAGTTCCCATGAGCCTGCCGTACTCGAGGCAATATTTAGAGTCGCTGAATCTCCCATAGTTGTTCCTGATGAGTTAAGAATAACTGCTGATGAGGTGATGGCAGCCATCAAAACAACCAAAACACGAGGGTCACAGGTGTCAATGAAGTACTCAACCTTGAGTTGAAAAACTTAAGCATTGAATTTTTGTCCACCTGGCCGCGGTTTTCATCAAATGCTTGCAGCTTGGCTACTTCCCGTATCGTTGGAAGTTAGCTAAAGTTATCCTAATTCATAAGCCTGGCAAAGACCCTACCAAAAAAGCTATCGCCCCATCAGCTTATTATCCTCCATCTAAGCTATTCAAAAAGTTGATCCTCTGCCGTTTGAGCAAGAATAACAAGAATAACTTATTCCTCCCAGAGCAATTCGGATTTAGGAGAGGTGTCAAGGATGACTAACATCTTAATGCGGAACAAGTCCGTTTCAAAAACTTCTGCCTTGGCATTGTTGGAGGTTGAGAAGGCATTCGACAATGTCTGACATAATGATTGTGTGTATAAGCTGCATCGATTCAACTTCCCGATCATCCTCTTGAAAATCATCAAAAACTACCTAGCGGATAGACGATTTCAGGTCTTCCTGAGTGGTTCTTATTCCGATACGTTCAATGTTGACGTTGGGGTCTCCCAGGGGAGCTTACTAGGTTCCATATTGTTCAACATCTTAACGTCAGATGCCCCTACCGGATTGCGGTATATTATAAGCAATCGAAGCCACACCGATGGAAGACACCACCGTTGTACCAATCGTCATGATCGCGACCTACTGCCCCAATCAAGCGGCCACGGTCCTATGGCAAGACTTTGTAAAGCTAACTCGGTGGCAGGGCAATCCATCATAGCTGATGACTTCAACGCAAAACACGAAGGCTGGGGGAACACTCGTCGGAACACCAACAGATCCGTCATCCAAAATGACCTGGAGGAGGGTCACTACACGATACTGACGTCACGGATTCTGCCCAACCTCGGCATTTTCAGCATACATGGAGCTTAGCTCGGACCACTATCCGATGGTGGCCGAAGTTGGCTCCCCAGTCAACCAGCATCGGATGCCCAGACGCAACTATCACCAAGTTAACTGGGAACTGTTCCAACGATGCGTCAACGACATTGTCGATTACGATGCACTCCCCGAGACGCCCGAAGACATCGACTGACAACTGCGTCCCATCGACGAAGTTATCTCTCGGGCCCGAGTTTCCATCAGTAAACCAGGTGAGTGATTCTCTCAACCTTGACATTATGGGATTTCATAACTCGATCCGAAGACAATTTCAACGCACTGGTCTACCTCACCAAACCGCATTACTAAAATCATTTAAGCCAAGATGATGGATCTTAGAAATAAGCATTTTGAAGCTTAAATTCGGTCACTCCCAGAGTGTGCAAAACCCTTTTGGGAGGTGATCAAAATCCTGAAAAACAATAATTATCACCCCTGTTACATACAACTTTGGTCAATCTATTGTGAGCCCACATGATCCTACGGCTACGGAGGCAATGGCGCCGACACGCCCTTAGTTATCCCTGACAATAGTAGTATACCGGCTGATGAGGCAATAGCCGCCATCAACCGAACCAAGAACATGTTAGCTGCTGGTGCTGACGGAATCGTCAACCTTCAGTTGAAAAACTTGAGTGTTGATTCCTTCCGACACCTTGAAGTGGGTTTTAACAGATGGCATGGCTACTTCATCATCCATATTCGCAAACCTGTCAAAGCTCCTACCAGTGCTAAAAGCTATCGTCTCATCAACCTCCATCTCGAAGCTGTTCGAAAAGATGATCCTCAGCCGCTTACTGGAGTTCGCAAACTGGAATAACATCTTCCTTGAGAAACAATTTGAATTCAGGAAAGGTCACTCTACCATCTGCCATGGCAATGTTGGACGTCGAAAAGGCGTTCGACAATATCTGGCACGATGGTCCGGTATTTAGACTGCATCGATACAACTTCTCGATCTATCCTGTTAAGGTCTTCCAAAACTATCTGTGCGACAGACCATTTCAGGTCTTCCTGAACAATTCCCATTCTGATACGTTTAACGTTGATGCAGGTGTTCCCCAGGGTAGCCTCTAAGGTCCTATCCTATTCAACCTCTTCACGTCAGACGTACCTCCCCTGCCGGGTGGTGGTATTTTGTCGATGTTTGCGGACGACACTTCCATCATATAAAAGAGTCGAGTGATACATGCTCTCATTGGATAACTTCAGAGTTATCTCTTCTGTAACACCGATCGATTGGTCCGGAGAAGTAGTCAACCTTGGTCTCACGCTCGATAGCAAGCTGTTGTTCCGATCACATGTTAACAAAACTTCAACTAAATGTAGTACTTTGTTAAGATCGCTGTATCCGCTGATCAACAGAAAGTCCACTATATCTATGGCAGTTCATAAACAGATAATCCTCCCCGTGATCGAGTACTGTTTGCCAATCTGGAAGAGTTGCGGCAATTGCCACCATTGAAAACTACAGGTAGATCAGAACAAAATCCTTCGGATGATTCTGAACAGTCCTCCGAGAGCCATACATTTCGAGATTCATACATTTCGGCGAGAGAAAAGTCATAATCTTGGAAAGGTTCAGATGATCCTGCCTGAGGAAACGATGCACCATCTGATCATCTAACAGCCGGTTAATTAGGCTTAAGTTAATGTATTGAGGCAGGTTACCAAATTGAATACATTCTGAAGAGGTGAAACCAAATGACATGTAAATCAACACAAGAAATATAAAAACATAATAACAAAGATGTAGAGCCAGAGGGGCTGATCAATCAAAATGGTAAATTAAATGTAAAAATTCAAGAAATAAAGATACATTTTAGTAGTCTTTCTCTCACGCTAATGAGTAGACCAAACATAGAAAGAAAGTGAAAACAGGAAATTATAATTTCTTCTGCGACTCTACAGCATTTGGTTGTGAGAGAAGATTACAAACAGTAACGTTTAGTATGCCATCGCATCGATGGTAACGATTTTGAGGTAGAACCCTGGGCTTCCCCGCAAAGCGATGCACAGTGGGGAAAATGGGACCCACAATCACAACTAATTAAAGGCCGCTGGATAAAAGCCCTGTAAAACAGCTTATCTTATGTAAAAAAATGCGAGAAATCGAATGATGGTTTCATCTTGGGCAGACCCCGGGAAGTGGCTCATTTTGCCCGATTTTCCCCTAATTTCAGAAGAAAAATTGAATAACCACACATTTATCATATTAGCTCTGATAATATTGCACCCATATGTGCTGTACTATTGTGGAAGTGTCTGGAGAATCCAATGGGGGTATACTTGTCTTGTTAAAACGTCAGGAACTGTCCATTTTGCCTGATATTCCCCACATGCTGAAAGTACTAGATCTGCCATGTGGTTTTGGAAATTTGGGCGAATTAGAATCTATAAAAATGCAAGCTCCCCGGAGAGTTTTACAACAGTGTAAAACTGTCCGGGGAACTGAATGAAGAGTATGTCGTCTTATGTAAACATCAGTTATTGTCCATTTTACCCGCTTTATCCTACATACTGGAAGAATCAATAGATAAAATGTGATTGTTGGAATAGCTGCGCATTAGAATCAAAGCAAATGCACTACAATATTATGAAAATGTCTGGAAAATCGAATGAAGTGGATGTAGACCCATGCAAACTTCGGAAAGTGGCTCGTTTTGCCCGATTTTCCCTTAATTTTAAAAAAATAATTGGATAATCCTACATTTATCATATTTTCACTAATAATATTGAACCCATTTGGGATCTACTAATGTGAAAATGTCTGGAGAATCCAATGAAAGCAATTTCGTCTTGTAAAAACCTCATGAACTGTCCCTTTTGCCCGATATTCCCCGCATATTGAAAATTCTAGATATGTCGTGTGGTTTTCGAAATTTCCGCGAATTAGAATGTATAAAAATACAATGCACTATTGTGAAACTGTCTGGGGAATTGAATGGAGGGGATTTCGACTTGTGTGGACGTCAGTTATAGTCCATTTTACCCGCTTTTCCCTGCATATTGGAAGAGTCAATATATATAATGCGGTTTTTGAAATAGCCGTGCGCTACAATAAAATCAAATGCACGGCAATATCATGAAAATTTCTGAAAAACTGCATGAAGGGGATTCCGGAAATTACTTTGTAAATTAAAAGTACATTGAGGATTTAGCTATCCTCAGCAGCAACACCAACATGTGCGGATGCTTTAGAAGAAAAGCAGTGATTGGCTGGTCCGCACGAAATTTATTCGAGTGTAATGATAACATTTTGTGAGATGACAAACAATGCGATTTTTTTTTTTATAATTTAAGAAACATATGTTTTATGAACGGAAATCGCCATAAACGAATATATGAAAAAAAAAATATTTCAGTGTTAACTTAGTATGATTGTCCCATTCCAAACGATTGATATTTTAACTAGGCCTACTGAAGTGAACAGCAGATTATAAACCGTTCATAAGAACAAAATATCTCGGAAGAAACTTACTTCCACTGCAGCTACCTGCATCCTTCGCATGAATGCGACACATAAGGTACATATCTACCTCCTCAAGTTTCCTGGCAAAAAAATCAATGAAAGCGTGTGAAGAACAAGAAAGAAGAATAGATACGATAAGCGCATCGATGCGAATAAGTCGCAAACGATGCGAAAACGCCAGCAGGAGCTTTCATTGAGCTCCGTTCCATCGAACGTGTTTGTGTTTGTGTGTGTGCGAAAGAGAACAACACTCTCTACCGGCAAGACATGGGATGCTGAGGTATGAAAATGAGCAAACACAATAAAAAGTACTCTCGCAATCATATTTTTCCAGTCAATGTATTTCCAATATTATAATCCGAAGGAGAAAAGGGAATCGAAAATGGCTGGCAACAGAGTTGAAAAGGTTCGGAACAACCGTTGTGGGTGGGCTGAATGCCGGTGGACGGTGTCACTACAGCAGTTTAAGAGCAGTCGTAACGCAGCATTGCACTCAGCAGTGGAAACTTTTTCCAACAGAAGTATCTTCCCGTTCTTCGATGGGAGCGTGGGAGAAATCAGGATAAGTGCATACTTTTCAATGCAATCTTCCTTGGAATCTTCTTTAGAATTAACGTTTACCTTGCTTGGTGTTCTATTTTGAGAAATATATTCCCTGTCATATTACGTGATATCGCTCAAATCAACTATAAGTGATGTTGAATAACGTGGGAGGTAAGTAGTTTTTAATCCTTACGGGCTTAGCCCGGTCGGTAATTATAATGTTATATTTTTCCTGAACTCTCATTTTCCCATTATCCACCATCTCAGTGCGCTTGGGTGGTTGTTATTTTTTAGGTGGTCGTACGATGTCTCAATCGGTGCAGTAAACCTTTTTATTAGCGATGACTTAATGAAGGGTAGTAGGTTATGCATCCTGGCACTGGGTGGGTTCATAGTCATCAAGTGTTTTTTTTTTGTGTGCTGTACATGCGGTCTGACGCCCTAAGGTTGTTTGGTGGCTGCAATTTGCTAGACCAAAGAACTGCAGGTTCCTGGTCAATGGTTTTATCATTTTGGTATGGAAGAACAGGCCTCACCCAACAAACATCAGTGTCAAATAACCGTTTGTTCGATTTTGGGTGATTGTTAAAGCTGATTGTAGGAAAATGGATAAAGAATCAAAATCAATTCTAGAGTTCAAAAAGAAAAACGATAAAGGCCAGCAGAAAAAAGCTTGTTCAAACTTTAATGGAAGCACACTCTATCCTAATTATAGTAAGACCACACCCAAATTGTTTAAAATCAACTATAATAATAACAATTTCGNGGTCAATGTGAGTATTTTTGTAGAGCGCATAGCAAGTTATTCTTGATGTAGAAGGAGATGTTCGCTCATCACCATAGAGGCACCAAGAGGAACATCAATGATTTTGGCTAGAATGAAAGATGTGAAGAGAAAGTGTTGAAAGGTCCGTCAGAGTGCGGCAGGTAGGAAAATTAACAGATGTTTTTGAAAATTGAGCGAAAGGGCATATATCCAGTGGTACTCGAACCATGGACGTCAATCTTTGCCTAACATCCCACTGCGGGGTAGGTTGTAGCGACGGAACAAGTCCGCCACTTCAACAGGCAAAAATTGACGCATGGAAAGACGCTCATGTACCACTGTGGCTTGTATAGTTTATTCTTAGCGATCTATTGTGTGCACTCTGTTTACTGATGCGTACATGGGAGAGGAACTCTCTCCTTTTTTGGGTTTGTTTTGATTCGCACCGACTGACGATCACTAAAGTTATTCTTTGTCTTAGATTTATATTGATTATAAATTCCTTCTATTACTTTTGTAATAAGATTTTTTATTTTTTAGGTGTTCAGTTTCTATAAGACCATTTCAAATATTACGCATTTTTATTAAGTAAAACTTATAAAAATAAGCATATTGTATGTTCAATAATCCGTAGCTTTGCCATTTCGATTAATGACCTGTAAAATTCGATTTGTCATACTGTTAACTAAATTCAGTAGAAAAGATTTCTCAATTTTGTCCCATTCTGTTGTAATAGCGGACTTCAGGTCATCAACAGTGGCATACTGCTTTCCGTCAACATAAATCCTGCGAACCAAAATCCCCCAAGGGTTTTTGACTGGATTTAGGCCAGTAGAAGGCGCCGGCCAGTCGAGCAAATCGAGTTTTTTGTCCTGAGTCATTGTTTCGTTTCCTTGCTGGTATGAATAGCGGCATTATCCTGTTGGAACCTAAACTTCTTCCGACGATATTTGCACAAAAAAAGGCAGAATATGTCCTTCAAGAATACTGATGTAGTCCTTACTATTCATTTTGAAGGACGTGAACGCTATCTTCAGCTTCCCGGTTGCGCAAAAGCCTGCCCAAACCATGAACCACCCCCAAAGCTCCGAGTTGAAAAATATTGTTCCTCCTTTCTTAAATCGCGCCAGTATCCATCGAAGCCGTCCGGACCATCCAGGTTGAACTTTTTTTCGTCGCGATTGACTTTTTTTCGTCGCGTTGAACTTTTTTTCGTCGCGATCGTCGCTGATGAACTGTCTCCCGGCAAACCTTCAAATTCAAAGTTTGCTTGATTTGAATCAAGGATTTAGTCGAGTGCGAAGCTGTTTTAACTATCTCCCTCTTTTCGCGATCGGTTAGCTTTGATTTCAGTGGAGCTCTCTTGTTTTTCTGATCCTTAAGGATTAGCGAGATAATTACGCACAACTTGATGGGTCCGGCAAATCCGCCGTCCGATGTCCCTAATTTACACTTTTTCTTGGTGAAATGCCTCGATTATTCCCTGCTCCTTCTCCGTGTGCACGTTTCCCTTGGGCATTTTGATTGCAGCAAAATAAAAACACGCGAATCTGCCAATGGTCTTATACAAAATGGACACGGTAAATAGTAGTTACTGCTTGGTGCGTTCACACACACACACGCATATTATCATCCCTGGGATAGGTTTCACTCACACAATTGAAGTGATGTGTTTTCTTCCGGAGAGGTGGCAGTCAAAAATTATCTGGTCTTATAGAAAATGGACAGAGTGTAGCTAATTCAAAAGTTCTCTAGTTTGGACGTAATGATGAATTCAAATACTTGAGAGCAGAGATGTACAAGGTACAAAGCTACTTTTCAAACAAATTAGTCAGAACTTGGTCACTTCATATTCAAGTGGGTCGTTGCACTAAGTAAATTAGCAAGAAGATATTTTGCGGAGGGCTGGATAGAAGGTATCGTGTGTCTCATCTACAAAATGCATAATAGCACCGCTCTCTTAGATATTGAAGGAGCTTTCATCATGGCCCGAGCCATAGACGAATAGGAAGGAGCTTCCTATTCGTCTATGGCTCCGGCCATGAAGAAAGGGAACTTTGACATGAACATAATCAATTCGGATCACACCATGTACCGGCAACGGAAGGTTGTCTCCAAAAAGGTGTCCCCTCACCACTAATGTGGTCCTTAGTTGTAAAGATCCTCTAAGAAGCTCAGAGGAAAAACAGTACATTGCTCTAACTCCTATATCTTCGACATGAGAGCGTATATTCACAGTGATCTTCACGATGATCCTCGCGTGATCTTCACCGCGAATATGATCGCGAAGATCACTGCGAAAATACGCTCTTATTCCTCAGATATAAGAGATAGAGCTATGTATTGTTAGACAAAGTTGTAGGTCTACATAAGCACCATAAGTTCATTATACATCATATTTTGAAATTGAGCTTCTGAGAAGAGCTATCGGCAAAAATATGAATATGGATAAGTCAAAAATGATAAGCCGCAACCTTGATAAGGACTAATACCAAAAATGAGAATGTGCATTTATGCATTCATAATTCGTCTAATTGGTGTCTTCAAAGTCGTTTTTGGTAATATTAAGGCGCATTTGAAAAAGGGGTCGTCAATAAACTGCGTTCATTGGGGCATGATTGATTTGTGACATAGGAGAACGTCTTTGATTTTTATACTGGGGTACAATTTTAAACATAAAATCGCATTGTGACCGTTACGAAAAGTGGTAAGGTATTCAACGTCAATATCTCAGTCATTTCTCAAAAAAAGTTCAAAACTTTCACAAAAACAGATTGGAACTATTTATATGCATCAATTTCTTAAGAAAACAATGTTGAATTCGGGCAACATACTATTTAAAAATTCATGAATTTTTCGCCTTGTTTTAGAATCATATATGACCCCAAAAGGAAAATGGCTCTATTAAATCACAGACTGAATGAAAGTGTATACAGTCTTGTCAAATTTGTTCTTCTTTAATTCTTCAGTGTGGTAAATATAAAAAAGGGTTTAATTGACAACCTAGAACATCCTGAATATTTGGAATTTCAGGAAGAAAAAGTAAATGCCTACTTAAAAGTATAAAGTGTTGTAGAGGGAGATGTTTGCTCATCACTATGAGGCACCAAGAGTGGACATTAATGTTTTTGCTATAATGAAAGATATGAAGAGAAAGTGTTGAAGGATTCGTCAGTGTACGGCAGGTTGGAAATAGAACAGATGTTTTTGAAAACTGAGCGAAAGGCCATGTGTACAGTGGCACTCGAACCAAAGACGACATATTTTGCCTAACATCCCACTGCGGGTAAGGTCGAGGCACGGACAAGTCCGCCACTTCAACAGGCAAAATATGACGTTTGGAAGGCTCTCATGTACCATTGATGGCTTTGTGATAGTTATTCTAGCGATACATTATGTGCACTCTGTTGCGATGCGCACATTGAAGAGAAACTCTCTCTTTTTTGGGCTTGGGCGCCTTCCAAACGTCATCTTTTGCCTGTTGAGGTGGCAGACTTGTCCGTGCCTCGACCTACCCCGCAGTGGGATATTAGACAAAAGATGATGTCTTTGGTTCGAGTACATGCATGCCTTTTCGCTCAAACCTGCCGTACACTGACGAAACCTTCGACACTTTCTCTTCATATCTTTCATTCTAGCAAAAACATTAATATCCACTTTTGGTGCCTCATGGTGATGAGCGAACATCACCTTCTACATCATAATCGTTACTCCACGCACGGAGAATACAAAACACACATGGTGCACATGCATACAATCTTTTAAATTTTTGGTGATAGACGTTAAATATTTTTGTATATTTCTGGGATTTTTAAATTTATTCCAAAAGCACTTTAGTTCACAGTTTCAGATGTACAGTTGTAACAGTAGCTTTCAGAGCTATACAGGATTATGATTTGTATTTAAACACATTGAATGAACCTTTTGGTAGGTCAACAGTCATTATTTGATAATTTTCTGATGTTTCAGGTCAGCAAAACTGTCCTTGAGTTCAAAACTTAAGATCTACAGTGGTAACTATAGTTTTTTGGGTTATTTGGTGAATATTTTAGAACGTTAACAAACATTACGAGAAGATCTAGGATGATCGAGGTTATCCAAACTGCCCTTGAGTTCAAAACATAAGATCTACAGTTGTAACAGAAGCATGATCAAAATTAGATGACCATACGTATTTCAAAATATTCCATGAATCTTTTGGAAAATCAATAGTCAATATTATAAACCTTTCTGATTCAAATTGTCCTGGCGTTCAGAAATCAAGATTAATAATTTTAACAGTAATCTTAAAGCAACACAAAGTTACAATATATATATTCTAAAATATTCAATAAATCCTAGAGGGTTTGAGCTGTTTAGTGGAATACCTGTAACTAGAAATTAGAAGAAAAATTAGTATTCTCCATTTAATTCCAAATACCTTTGCTTATCTTGACAGATACGCGTATTTCGTCAACAATATGCAGACTTCTTCAGTGTCTCGTACTAATAACTCGACTCGAGAAGCAAAGGTAGTTGGAATTAAATGGAAAATACTAATTTTTCTTCTAATTTCTAATTATTCAATGAATATTCTTAAAGGTCAACAAACTTTATAGAGCAATATGACAAGTTCTGGGTAATCCAAACTATTCTTGATATCAGAGCATAGGACCTACACTTGCAACAAAAGCTTTCTGGCTTATGCAAAGCTACGCTGTGTATGGAAACATATTCATTGAATATCTTGGAAGACCAACAGACATTATAAGAAAATCTTCTAGGTTATCCAAACTATCCTGGAATTCAAAACTGGAAGCTGCAAGTGTAGCTTTCTAGACCAAACTAAGTAACAATATGTATTTGGCCAATTTAAGTGAGTCGAAAGATAAACAAATAAAAAGAGATATCTTGGGATGTTCTAGGTCACCAAGTTAGGATCTACAGCTGTTGGCGTGAAGCAAAGACAATTTTTTCTGATTAAATAACTCCTGGATTTATTATGCAGGGATGTTAAAAAATCCCTTTCAAGAAAAATAATAAACAAATTTAGTCTTTGTCTCATGTTGATTACCTATCTATATGTTATTTCTTAATTTTTTAGATGTTTTATGAATTCATGTATTTTTTGTGTGTTATAATTTGACCAATGTTTTTCCATTATGACCCACAGTGCAGTCCATGTTTATGTTGTGCCATCGCTTTGCGATCATCTCTGTTGTACGTTATGTTGCTTTCTTTTGTGTGTTGCATGCAATTGTGTGTCTTGCTTCATTCTACTCACGTTTAGTGTTGTCTCGCTGTTTAATAGCCAACAAATCCGTATGCTTCTTATGTTCGTTTTATGCTAGCAGACACAGCACGTTTAATTCAATGTTCGTGTATAATTTTAAACTAACTAAACGTACTGTGTGTAGTTCTTCGTGGTATGGCTATTATGCACTCCTAACTCATAAACTTTGTCCTGCTTTCAATGATTTTTATTGTTCTATTGTGTTTTTTGTGTATATGTAACCTGACGGCAGTCGTTGGTAAGCTGACGGCTGTCAACATTATTGCGCAAGCCGTTTGCGAATACGTGTGCCCGGGGGTGATGCACGTCCGCCAGTGCTGCCAGTCTGTCGGTTCGTCACGTCCGTGACAACAGCCGTAACATTAGCTTTATAACCTATGAAAGGTAACGATATGCATTCAAACACATTTAGTGAATCTTCTGTAAGGTCACCAGTCCTTATTAGACTAACTTGGGAAGTTCAAGTTCATAAAACCTGACTTGAGTTCAAAACTAAGATGTACAGTAGAAACCGTAGCCTTTTGGGTTACACAAAACTACGATAACTATTCAAACATGTTTGAATAATAACTATTGAATGATAACTATTCTGAAACGACCACAGAAATCAAAGGATAATCTGGTTAGTTAAAAGTCATTCAAAACTTAAAGTCTTCAATTGTAACAGAAGCTTTATGGACTATACGAAGTTAATTTAGTTTGTTTGGCATGAATATCCCAAGATTATCTCATAATGTCTGTTGGTATTCCAAGGCATTCATTGAATATATATCATAAAACTGTCAAGCGGATAAAGCTACTGTTACAACTATAGATTCCAAGTTTCAAACTCCAGGATAATTTCGTCGACCTAACGCTCAAAAAAATATCTTCTACTTTTTATCAATAGTTCCTATGATATTGAGCACCAGTTTAATCAGAACATCCCAATTCGATTGCATAATAACGCTTGGAAAATGTTAGGCCTGGAAGGGTGAATTCAAAGAATAATGCATTGTACAATCTGAATGGATAACATTTAGTTGCGCAATCCTCCGTCATCATTCCGAACAATCCAATGTACCTTGTAGTCTTTTTATCTTCTTTGTGTGACGTTTTAGGCTTTTGAAGTATTCTACATAATTGTAGAACTCACAATTTCCATCAACTTTGTAGGAAACACCAACTTTTTATCTTGAATTTTGTTTTGAGATATGAATAATGACAAGAGCGATTAAAGTAGCGTAATTGTTGAGGACAGATTATTTTATTGATGAATCAGAACAGATTCAAACAAATAAATAGTCAACACCAATAACGCCAAAATAGTACCTTTTGATTGAAAATCAAATTCTTTGAAAAAATCTTAAAATTAAATGTGAGACAACTGTTATAAGAAATGTGAAGGGAATTTTGATAAAATTTCCAAGAAAATAATAGGTTAATAATAAAACAATAGGTTAATAATACCTTCAACAGGTTAACATTATTTTCAATTAAACTAAGCCTCATGTGCGGCAAGATTTTCCCCCTACACGGTGTTCAATAAGTTCGGATACACTTTCAAAATTTGTTAAAAAAATGAAAACATGTTTTTTTATATTTTGGATTTATGTTATTGAAAGCTATGTTTACAAGGAACGTTTACAACATTTCTCTTGGAATGACCCCCCCTTTGTACTCCTTAACGAGCTTCAAACGTTTCTCGAACGCGTCGCAGGCGGCACGCACGGACTGCATGGGCATTTCGTCCCAGATTTTGAGAATTACCGTCTTGAAATGATCCAAAGTGCTGACCTTGTATTCGTTCAGCTTCGCCATCATATAGGACCAAACAAAAAGTCGAGAGGATTCAAGTCCGGGAGCTGGGAGGCCACAAAGTTTTGTCCAGAAAGTCGGTTAAATTGTCCCGACACCAGGCTTGAACCACATTTGCCGTATGGGCTGGTGCACCGTCCTGCTGGAACACGTAGTGCTCATCGCCGTAGAGGCTTCGGAGACTGGGGGCAACAACCTTTTCCAAAACCTCAGTTTTGTAGTACGCCGCGTTGATTTTGACGTTTTTTTCAATAAACACCAAGGGTAGCTTACCACGTTTGCATACTGCCCCCCAAACCATCACCGACGCGGCACTTTGGAACCGAGGGATGTTTATATTGGATTCAGGAATGCTGTCCCTCGATGGCGCCCACACCCGGTCATTTTGCACATTGTGCGGCTGCTGCAGCACTGAACAGTTTCTCGTCCGAAAAAACAAACTCCTGACCAGCGTGCCGAGAGAGGATCCTCTTAGCTCGATCCAACCGCTTTTTGCTGGTAGCCTCCGAAACGCCATGGACCTTACGTTTTTTGTAAGGCCTGAAACCAAGGTCCTGGTGAGTATGGTGTGAGCGGTTCCAATGGAAACGTTGAGATCTGCAGCCGTTTTCCTGGATTGAGCGGTTCTTTTGCGCCGAATTCGCTCCCTCACGATCTTGATGACCCGTGGCGTCCTCGCTGAACGCGGCCGACCGGATCTCGCACGGTCATTGGTCGAGGACGTCTCCCGGTATCGCCTGATGGTCGTGTAGACAAAGTTCCGCTTGACCCCATGCGATTTCAGCAGCCGGAATATATCGCCGGGTCGCTCACCGTTCAAAAAACGCTTAATTACGAAGTCCCGATACTCTTTCATCGCGCGTAACAAACGAACAACAACTAACAGAATGTCAACACCGCGCACATTCGGTAGCGTATGAATGAAGCTAAAGCTGACACCAATACCAATGCAGAATATGTACATGGCGCATACCTACGCAATGATGAAAACTTGTATTCGAACTTATTGAACACCGTGTATATTAATGGAAACATTTTTCAAAAAAAGTCGAGGAAATTAATCAATTTCAAAACTTCGATAAACTTTGTTAACATGAAATTAGGTGTCTATTGTTTATTGTTTATTCGTCAACAGGTGAAATACCCACCCCAATGACAATCGTGTTTAACTTAAAACTAACATGCACACACAATATTTTGAACCCTAGCAAACAGTGACTAACATAAAAACGCCTCAAAGCACATTTGTTCGTTTCTCGTGACACATTAAGATCAAACACATGGTAGCACCTGTTAAAAACACGGACATGCTTCGCATAGGTTTATTGAAGCCATAATTTGTTCGTGCAGGAGGACAGCTTAGAAACAGATGTGTTCGGAGGTTTCGGCGACGAATGTTTATATCCAGCAGACTCAGTAGCGATGCACAATCAATGTTGCTTTGAAGAATATCTCCGATGAAGCATGCCTTTGACATGTTGCGTCTCGACTCGAGTGTTTCCAAGTGAATGAGCCTGCAGCGGCTAGTATAACTTGGCAAATTCATTGGATCCCTCCATCTGAGGTGACGAAGGGCGAATCGGATGAATTTCCGTTGAATGGCTTCTATGCGTTGAGTTTCGTTCTGATAATATGGGGACCATACGACGGACGAGTATTCAAGAATAGGGCGTACAATTGCGCAGTATATAGCCTTCAGGCAATAAACATCCTTGAACTTTTTGCCAAAGCGGAACAAGAAGCCCAGCTGCGACGAGGCTTTTGACACAACGTACCCAACGTGGTCTTTGAAGGTTAATTTAGAGTCGATGAGGATTCCCAAGTCCTTTATCGTAGTATCACGTCGCATTTGTACACCTGTCAAGCCATAGTCAAATTGGAAGAGGGAGCGCCTGCGGCCAAAGGAAATTACCGAACATTTGGACACATTCAGAGACATTAACATCATTCATGTACAGCAGAAATAAAAATGGCCCGAGATGGCTGCCTTGGGGAACACCAGACCACACCATGAAAGGAGATGAAACGTGGTCTCCTATTCTGACGGACATCCTACGTCCGGTCAAAAAAGATCGGATCCAAAGAAGCAAACTGCCATTCATGCCTAGTTTGTCAAATTTAGCAATCGCAATTTGATGATTCATTTTATCAAACGCTGCGGATAAGTCGGTGTAAATAGCATCTACTTGTTGACCGAGTTCGATTTGGCGAATCACGTACGAAGTAAAGCAGGTCAAATTGGTTGTCGTCGATCGTTTAGGCATAAAACCGTGCTGGTCTGGCGAAATATAATGGCCGAAGTGGAGAAACATCTTACGAAGAACTATCAGCTCAAACAGCTTGGAAGTAGAGCTCAGCGCAGCTATTCCTCGGTAGTTTGCAACATTTCTCTTGCAGCCCTTCTTAAACACTGGAAAAACATATGACTGTTTCCAGCAGTCCGGAAATAAACCAGAAGCGAGGGATGAAGAGAATACAGACGCTAGCGGTTTTGCCAATGTATCCAAACTTCGTTTTAACACTAGAGATGGTATGCCGTCTGGGCCATATCCAGTGGAGGATTTCAGTTCCTTACCAGCGGAAACAACCATGTCATCGGTAACAACGAACTGAGACAAAGAGCCGGTAAGCCGAGGAACATTTGAGGTGGCTGCGTCGACATCCTGAAGATTGAGATGTTCACTGGTGAAAACGTTGCTGAATTGAGAGCGAAACATATTTGCGATGTCCGGTATGGAGTCGGCTTCAATCAGACCGTTGGTCATCGTAGAGGGTAGTCCGCATTCCGTTCGTTGGTCATTCACGTAGCGCCAAAAACGTTTTGGTTTGTTTTTTAGGCGGCTTTGTAGACGATCTTGAAAGGCGTCGAACAAATGATTGTTGAGTTGCTTGTACTCGGTGTTCAACTTCATATATATATCGCTCTCGTAGAATCAGTGCGATACTTGCTGTGTCGTCGGAGAGCAGCTTGCTTCATTCTTTTGAGGTGTTTGAGATCGGCATTAGACCAGGCTGGCTTAGGTAAGATACGGCTGAACTTAACGGGAACGAATTGATCGATAGCGTATGATAGGATGCATGATATCGTTGTTGCAGCGAGGTTAGTGTCTAAGTCTCTAAGAGCATCATCCCAATCGACATTTGTGAAAAAATCGTTCATCCCATCGAAATCAGCCTTACTAAAATCGTAAGAAACGCTTTCAGACGTGTCACGAAAGCGTTGTTGAAGGCTTATTTCGATTTTCATTTGCACAGGAGGATGATGCCTACAGATTTTGACTAGTGGTGCAGGAGCTTGTTCATGCATATTTCCTCGCTAAAGAAGCACAGATCTAGAATGCGGCTGTTTTCGTTTTCAATGCCATTCATTTGTTGGAGTCTAGCAGTGCTGTATGCGTCCAGTAATTTATTTGATGCTGAAGTTATTGAAGATCGAGAGGTAATCGGGAATAGATGACCATGAGAACTACGTTGCCAAGATATTGTGCTCAAGTTGTAATCGCCTAGGATGATGATGTTGTCTCGTGGTGGTAAATTAAAATACATATAATATCATGAACAACAATGTTCATTTTATTTATTGAAGTTTTAACATGAAAAGAAATGAAAATAAGAAGGGAATTATTTTTCAAATACCTACTAAGTGAACAAAAAAATGTAAATGAAATTATTAAATCTTGCTACAAAAAAACATCGCATGCTAGTGATTTCCTAGGAGGGTCCTGTGCATTCTACTTTCGATTTTGATCTTGCAAACTCTTGTACCCTGAACGATATCTAGGTTCATAGGCGTAGCCAGGAAGAGGGCAGGTGGGAGCTACTGCCTTCCTGACTGGGCAATCAAATTTAGTATTTGTGAAATAGATTCGGAAACGCAATTATCTCCCGAAAAAAATAGTCATTCCTGGAAATGGCGTCTGGAATATGGCTTTTGGGAAATTACTCTGGGAAATTTCCTCTGGGAAATTACCTCTGGAAAATGGACTTTGGGGAATAGCATCTGGAAAATACGGGAAAACAAAAAATTCCCGAAAAAATAAGGACAAGAATCAACGCAGGAAAATGGCGACATTTGAATGGGCTGGTTTCAGAAAAGTGATTATTTTCCGAAAACAAGAAGCATTGAAATCTACTCTGAAAAATTTGTCAATGTAGGAAATGATCTCTGGGAAAAGGATTCCTAGAAATGGCGTCTGGGAAATAGCATCAGAAAAATAGTTCAGGGAAATGGTTCCGGGAAATGACCTCTGGGAAAAGACCCCTGGAAAATGATTTCAGGAAAGCATCCATTTTCCGAAACAACAAGGACAGATATCCGTGTTGGAAAATTAGACATTCTGGCAATTGGCCTGTGGGAACTGAAAACCGATACAAAATAATTTGAAGTTTGGATAGACTATAGACTGGGAATCGCTGCGCAACACAATTTTGAAACCCAAACCTCCTTGGGGGTTTTCGTGGTCTAGTATTTTTTAGAAAACTTTTTCTTTTACTTAAACCCACAACTTTTTCGAAGAAAACAATACGCAATCTTTTAAAACTGAAATAATAAGAGCATTTTGTTGTTCAAAATATGCCATTTTCCAATGGTTATATCTCAAAAAAGTGCTAACTTTTTGAAAATAAAATTCCGTGACATGATGGTAGATGCTTTACTTAACATTTCAATGTTTCAATACAGGGGAGGCAATTGATAAATACTAGGTGGGCATAAATCAAAGAGGTGTGGTTTTCGGTGAAAATATAGTCTTCAATGAGCGTTTCAGTTGTAACTTCTTTCTTTGATTTTTCCGAGGCCTTCTATGGTGAAGAAAGTTTTTCCTTTCACTAAAACATACAAACTTTTGCATGATGGCAGTACTCTAGGCTTTAAATATGAAAAGCTACAATCATCTTGGAACTATCAACAATAAATTTCAAAGAAATCCCAGCGTAGTTTAATATGGGTATGCTTTTGGATTATGTCAAGGACTTGATTCAAAGGAAACAGAACGAATTAACCTTGATTATTTATTGCAAGTTACGGTCTGTTAAATGATACCATTAAGGATCGTAACAGTTTTCGTTATCTATTCAAGTAGTTTTCGACGCTTTCTGAATATTGTCTTGGTGGCGATTGATCGACTGATATGCAACCGCGGTCATCGGAATCGAATTCGACCAAAATTTAAACTGAAAGTGAGCTCTTCTTCACTTTATCAAATCCCCTACGTACAGCCACGTACCACCATACTTGATCAAATTCCCAGCCTTTTACGATTTGCTTTCCCGATTGGCAGCCACCTGTCAATTGGCTCGTTAGTTCCTAATCAAGGCGGATGTTTTTTTTCCTGCTTCGTATCTTTGCAATCATAACTCTTGGCACAAAACAGTCCTCGGAGATAAATCAAAATTTGTGACAGTCTGACAGTTGTTTAATGAGACGTCTCGTCGTGTTTGTCGCCATCGTCGCCGTTGGTGGATTCCTATTCCCCGTTGGGAACTATATTGCGTGCACAAAGCTCTTGGGCCATCATGCTGTTGAATGCCTGTCACATGCCTATCGTCTCAGGGAATCTTCTTATATGATTTATCTCTTCCTACCGAGCGCCAACGCACACAGACACAGACGTCACCGTCATTTCAATGAAATATTAAAGCCATCATCATCTGTCCCGAATCGTATTCACTCGGTGCCTTTCGCCGACGGTTGCGATGGTGCTGCCGCCCAGAAGCATAGAATGACTTTAATCCAGTCGAGGCATTCAAGATGAAAAAGAGGAAAAAAAAAACTTCATTGACGCGGCACCGAGCATGTAAACAACTCTCTTATCTCTATTTTCCAAACAGCGCTGGAGGGCGGCATTCAAACGAGCAGCGGCAGCACCAGCAGTAACCGGAAAACCAAGAGTGTGAAAAATGAAAGGCTTTATCACCCACCGCCACCAAAGCCGCCACCAAAGCCACCGCCAAGCTTCAGCAGTTGCTATTGATATTGTGCCGGATGTGAAGAGCGATAATGTGGGAGTGGGAGTGACGACGCTCCCGCACTGCTGTCCACCCTCACGCACTTGCCTGGGGGCTTTATTCATCGAAATGAGCGGGTGTCCATCCCCAGCCTCTTCAGGAGCTCGCTATGCAACTTGGCGATGGGTTTTATTATTATTTATTCTTCTCACTTTTGTACCATAAATGATGAGCATCATGGTGGCATCTGCGGTAATTGGAATGAGCTTTCTGGTGATTGGCGTGAGGGGGGGTGGAGTTTTCCCTATCTCCTCTTCGGCAGAAGTCCTTGGCGACCGTGGAGGTTTGATTATTATTTTGTCGGTTTATGCTATTTATGTTTTTAACGGCTTTTAATTGTGGTGTATGGAAGAGGTGTGGCTGTTGATAAACGGTGATGGAAATGAACCGAGGTCTCTCTTAGCTCTTTCGGGAAAGGCGCATCTACAAAGTAATACCATGCTAGAACAGACAGAGTTCGATTCCCAGTTTGGTTTAGGAATTTTTCGTAAATGAACGCTCTAGACTTCTTGGGCGAAGGGTATGATTGTATTTGCTGCACAATCAAAGTTTTCAGTTTTAGTTTTCCAAGTTTATTTGAGCGTATTTTGAACACTGAGTTGAGATTCTACAGTAAGCTAGTTGTAATAAGCAATAAACTCAGTCATCGTCGGTGGTGCAGTGGTAAGCGTGATTGCTACTTGGCACCCCAGTGGGTCTGGGTTCAATCCCAGTCCGACGTCGGTGTTTTTTCTGAGGTGAAAAAATCTGGTCACGTCCTCCTTCGGAAGGGAAGTAAAAAACCGTTGGTCCCGGCTCATATTCATGAGCCGTTAGGTAGGGTCCAGGTGGTGGAGTCGTCTCTCTGGCGTCGTTGATTGTCACCACATGAGAAAATAGGCTGACGGAAAATAAATAAATAATAAAACAAAATGCAATCAACTGGCACTATCACGAAATGTGAACAAGCGCATGAAAACAGTAAAACATGTCGTTTTTTCGTTTCGATGGTTCGTCGCACAGGAAGTTCTATAGACTGTCCACGTTAAATTTCGGACACAAAAAGTGAACCAAAAAAATAACACAATTCAACAAAACCGATTGTTTATTTCACAATAATAGAGTTATATCTACATTACAAACCGTTGATTGAGATGTTAATCCTTGTTTGTGCAAAATTCTCGATCTTTCTGTGGTATATGTTGCTGGTGCCGGTAGAGATGAAACTTTTAAATTTTCGACCACAACTGCATATAGCCTGCAAAATTAAACACTTCTTTGGGAACTTGGACACCTTCTCTGTTTGGAAATGCTCGGCAACGGCGTTCTTTTGCATTATGGTAGAAAAAAGCAGACCCAGATGCTGTTTAAAGGTCTTCGAGTTCATAGGTTTCGTCGTCCATTATGATACGAGAAAATGTTTGCAGTGAAATTTTGCTTGTCATCACAGTTTGGCACGATTTTCACTTTGTACTTCTTCAGTCCTTGCCTCTGCTTCACTTTCGTATATTCTTGACTTCCCAGCTTTGCGAGCCAAATTTCGCACAGAATGATAAAACACGTTACTTTAGGGTAGTTTCAGTTTCTTGGCATGATCGCGTACCGATAAATTCGGATTTTGCTGCCGTTCGTACAAAATGCGTTTGCGCTCTTCCACTTGTTTTGACGTAATCTTATTGATTGTGCACGGAAACAAATCTGATCCCGTTTTCATGATTTGCATATTATGGAACCAGAAGCCGTATTTTTTTTATGAAATCATGACTATGAACCATGGCAATGAATCATAAATCATGGCCAAAATGACCGATTCTTTAACAATAAATTCCAAGACCAGACCGGGAATAGAACCCACACTGAAAATTAATTTAAGTTTATGTTACGAAATCGAAGTTAGAGCTAACGAATCTATTTGTTGTTTTCTGCAACGAAACTGATTTGTTGTTTTCATGAAGATACCTTCGTAATTAATGGCAAACACGAAACTGTCAAAAGCGCGAACCATTTGTTCACACACAAAGAACATTCGTGCATTGTACAAAAACAATATAAAGAGCTACGAACATTTTGTCACAAATTAAAAGAAACGTCTTTCTGGTGGGTGCATGAATGCCTGGCAGATCTAATTTATCGATTTAAAATTGAATTAATTAAATAAAGCGCAAACACGTGGCGTTTTTCTAATGTTTCTGACATGGGATTCAATCCTATTCTTTTGAGAAGAGCTGTGGCCATGTTGACTCGTGAGAAGATACTTGATAAATTAGTACGAAGTTATAACTCTCTATAGTGCTTTAATTTTTATTTTGAAATAAATAAATTATTCCCGCCCATGCCAGCAGCAACACCATCATGAATTAGTACTATTAAAAAGAAACAGCAAACAAAAAATTGTGTAATGATACACATAATGGCACACTTATGTCCAACGCAGCATAAGTATTGTGAGATGTGTATTTCAGTCCAGCACCAATGTCCAAGAATCCAAAATGTCCATATTTGTTATTGTTAGTATCCGATATTCAACTACTAGTAGCCATCATATTCCAGTGCCATATCCATTCAAAAGTAATGGCGATGTCTAGATAATTGATTATGCCGCAGTGATGGCTGCTGGCTAATTGCGCCCACAAACCAACCATTTTGGCATCCATGCCACGTATTGATCAAATCTGGCAGTTTCCTTTGTCCGGTTTGCCGATTTATCCGGTTCGAAGGACCATAATGTTGGGTTACCGGACCCTAACCAACACCGATTGGGGGGTAATTAATTACTGCCAGCTGTGAGGTGGAAAATACTGGATGGCTCCTTAAGTGGACTGTATTTTATTGGTTGATTTGGGGGTTTCTTTTGGAGTTCCAACCACACATCACATCCGTCCATTCGTTACACATTTGTACAGAACACGCAGCACATACATTTCGTCCTCAACACACATTCTATTTACATAAACATAATTCGTCCGACATACACCTTATTTACAATATTTACAGTATTACAAACTACTACATCACTGTACAAACACTCAACACAAAACATCGGTTTCCATTGTGGCTCTGCTCTCATCCATCCTTCTCGAGAGTCAGAGCCGACACGACTATCCGCACAGCAGATCATCCACTATCCAGTAACCAGATGATCTCTGCTGTGACGTCACCGATAACGATCGCCCGTGATCGCTATCGGTCGAAGTGGTAGGGAGAAACCATCTCGGATCGGAGTAACGATCGTTGGGAGAGAAGTCCTCTCATTCGGCAGTGGCGTAGCAAGGGTAGGGCGATGTTACTCCCGAACAGTAATGTTTCACCAGATAATAAGCAATATGAATGTTTAATACAACAAACGAAACATTTGTTCAACGTACAAAATCCATGTTCATGAAACGATTGAAAGATGATTAATGAAAATAAATTTTCAGTGCCGCAACCTCCAGCATTGTGCTGCTTTTGCTCCAGCCGCGTCTTCACCGACAGAGCTAAGGAAGGACCCAAAAAGGGAAGCAAGCGCATCTGCTGCCTGCAGTAATTGACGACGAGCAGCAACTCTAGCAATCGGCGCTACCGGACAGCTGAGGCTCCAGAAGTGGATTTTTGAAAATGCAGCGAACCAAAGAATCATACAACAAGGCGCTGAAAAAACGGAAGATTTTTCAGAGACAGAAATACGAAAAAAGACTCAATGTTTGCCTCTTTCTTCAGAAACTTCTCCACATCACGGACACAAAGTCCGGCGTCTAGACTCGGAACTTCCCAAAACTACACGGGACATACCAAAATCGGCCGATAACCAAGACGCGATGGCATACAATTCAAATTAAAACATAAAATATTAATTTATCTCTTACACGAAATTCAACACATATTTCTTCGTGCAAAATTATATTTCTTTATTGCAGAATCATGGGCCCAAATCATTCTGGTAGTGAAAAATACAACTAGGTTCATGATATCATGAGTCGTTTTTACCAATGTTTGGGAGTAGAGTTTGTTTCCGTACTTGGCCAAGGGTTTAAACATGTGGTACTCATGAAAATGAAGTGAGAGTTCCAGCTGTCATTTAGGCTGAACGTACCGTTTCAGCGATCTGCGTGAAATAATTCCAAAATCTACACACTGAAAGAAAAAGTGTTTCGAAATTTAACGTGGACAGATTTTGGGCTGGCACTAACAAGTGACACAGTTCTGAAAAAAGACGGTCAAAACATTTTCACCCTTTGTCGGCACCATTTTACTCGAGAAAGTGTCTTGAGAAGAGTTGCTCAAAATGTTATTCCGCATCTTTTGAGGAAAACATTCTTCTAAACATTCACGAGGGTTTAACTATCGCTTTGGAATTCCAACTTTTTCAGCCACGAGATAACGGGGTTGTTGTCTTCCGACAAAGTTGTGAAAAAGTAATTTTACAGAAAAGTTGCTTTGATCCAGTTAGTTTTTCAAAGCCTCAACGTTTTCAGAGAAATGGTTTTCTTTCAGCACTCACCTTGAAACTGGTTTTTTTAAATAATTGAGTGCCTCTATTCGAATTCGGCGATTTCAATATGTTCTAAGAGGTATGTAGGTGCTCTCAAAATACACATTTTTGGCTGAACAAACTAATGCTCTCTGAGGACCACATTTTTGAAATATATGGTGCTTGAAGTGTCTGTGTGATAGCATAAATCAACCGCTTTAAAAGGAGTTGGAGGCGGATTCCGAAGCGGAATCTTAGAACAGATTGTATTTAAAAGATTATCTTGTGAACAAGTGACTATCGAAATTTCTCATGCGTTGGGTATTGAAGGGAACCTAGTAAAACGTCAGTTTGAGATATTCTGAAGCTATAAGGCAAATTAATATTTCATGTATGTGAGGTAATGTTCACCAAACCAAAAAAATACATGCGAGCCTGACGGGGTCTCAAAATAATTTTATTTGGAAGAGTATCTTATGAACTAGTTATCCTGTGAAATTTTCAGCGTTCAAGAATATTCATTGAAAATGGTTTGAAAGAAGTTATCGTGGTTTTGTATAGCCGAAGAGGCTATGCTCATTCTGT